>PVIC010037211.1:0-18198 GCA_004025085.1 Thryonomys swinderianus
ACTGTATTCCAATGTTTCTTCGCACATGTCTTAGCTACTTTTCTTTCATTGCTGAGACAAAATGACTGACATCCAAAGTTAAAGGAGAAAAGGTTTATTTGACCCACAGTTTATAGAGGCTCGTAATCTGCTGGGTCTGAGGCAGGGGCAAGTGAGAAAGGGGAAGCAGTTCCTGGTGGGCCAAAGTAGCAAAAGCAACAAGGGAGTAAGGGACCTGTGACAATCCACTTCCTGTCACTTTTATATTGTATCCTGGCTACTGGGGATTAAGGTGGTGCCAAACCAACCCGTGGACTGACTTAGTAACACCTGCCCATAATCCTTGCATTGCAGCATGAATCAGTCCCATGCTGTAGGTTCACCCACCTCTGAAAAAGCCCCATCTGAGACTACATGAGGCTCCGCAGGGATCTAGACACAAACATAGCAGTGTGCCAGGAATTTCTGATCTGATGTCAGACATTATACATTTTACTTTGTTGAGCATCTTTTTTTTTTATATTTCTGTAAACTTGTGTGTGTGTGTGTGTGTTTGTGTGTGTGTGTGTGTGTTACTTACTAGGTTTTGAACTCAGAGGCTTTGCACTCAGCTATATCCCTAATGATTTTTATTTTTGAGACAGAACTTTTCAAAGTCACTCAATTGCCCAGGCTGGGTTCCAATCTACACTTCTTGTGCCTCCACCTCCTAGAATGGTAGTGTTGCAGACAGAATGCCAGAACCAGGAGACAGATGACACCCAGAGGTTTGGAGGCAGCGAACAGCTTTGTGTACACCTGTGGTCCTGACTGGGATCTTTCCCCGTAGAAGTCAGGCTCCAAATATCAGGGTCAGCAGGATTATAGGGCTGCAAGCAGAAGGTACAGAAACAGAAGCAGAGTGTTTGGCAATCTCTGAGTGATTAGTTATTTGACATCTTTACACCTATGAGGCTTAATTCCATTGGAGTTTCTCCGGGAATAGTAATACAGCCAGCAGAGTTTACACAAAGCAGAGTAGCGGAAGGAGCAGAGCAAGGAGTTCCGTTAGGACTTTCTGAGTCCATTCTATGCCTTTGGTAACAGATCACAAAGGCTACTGAGGTACATTCTACAAAGAGGGTACTTACCTAGTGAATGCTTAGTTGCTTAACAACACAGTTAACTCATAGTTGTCCAATTCAATTATTTTTGTTAGAAATATCCTCCTGCCTGGACATTCCCTTCCACTAGTGTACGCATGTGTTCTGCCATACCTGGTTCCTATGAACATTTTAATGTTGGTTTTTAGATGCAGTTATTTGAAAACAGTTTGATTCTTTTGAGGCTTGCTTTTAACTTTCGTTAATTCAAAGCAAAGCAGCCCCTAGGGCTCGTTTTTCCTCACTAGTGATTTTGTATCCAATGGGCCAGGAAATAGGAGGCTTCCCACTCCTGCTAATGGGAATAGGAGCTACTTCCAAGCCTGCATGAGGAACAAGTACTATTCCCTCTCATCTTGCTCTGGTCTTGGGAATTTCTTCTTCTACAAACAGCCTGGTTACATCCTGACTGCAGATGCAAGGGGGATCTTCAGATGCCTGGAACTCTGTCTTCTCTGATATTCTGTCCTAAGAACTCTGACTGCCTCAGTTTCCTCCCTCCCACCACTGTGTCTCAATGCCAGGAGATTCCTGTCTGCACTGTGGCTTGGACAGGCTTCATGAAGTCAGCTTGGACACTAACAGCCTCAGCTCATGTGTCCACCGCGTATCACTGTCTGGTGCTCCGGCTGTCTAATATCCACTGGAGCTTTATGTGTTTTGCCTGTTTATTTTTCAGTTATCTCCAAGACAGAGGTCTTTGTTACTCCACTTTGCTTAAAGTAAAATCTTGTAGCTTTATGGCTCCTGAATGTGCTTCGTGAGGAATATGTTGAAGAAGAGAGTAAATTACATCTGGAGAGATCAACTAAAACTTTCAGAAATTAGGAGCAGTGGACTAATTCATCTTACAGAAGAACTTTCAAAGCACTGAATACTGAGGAAGGGGCATGGCTCCTGTTGGGAGCTTTTGGCTAGATCTGTGTTGAGAATGCAGAGCAGAGAGCCTAGCAGAATGATTCAAAATATTTTGTGTTTGGCCAGAAAGAAAATTCTGGTAAAGCTGTGGTCTGCCAGATAGAGCAGAGGAGATCTTGATTGCTGAGAAGAAACAGAACAATGGAAAAGAGGGTCTGAGGGCATCACAGGAAGCAGCAGAAATCTACTCTTTGCAGCCTCGAAATTGTTGAGGACCATGTTCCAGAATGGTGGTGGCCTAGAGAAATTGTTCCAAAATAGCAGCAGCCTGGGAAAGTTTTTCCAAATGGTGGATGTCTTGGAAAGTTGTTCAAAATGGCAGCAACCTGGGGAAGTTTTTCCAAAATGGTGGATGGCTACGGAAGTTGTTCATGATAGTGGGTTTTTTGTTTTGTTTTGTTTTTTGAGACAGGGTCTCACTTTGTAGTTCAGGCTGGCCCCGAGCTCACTATGTAGCCCAGGCAAGCCTCAAACTCGGCAATCCTCCTGCCTCTGCTTCCTGAGTGCTGGGTTGACAGGCATGAGCCACCACGCCTGGCTATGACAATATTTTATTAAGGCATCCAGTAGACATAAGTCATCTCTCTTGCCTTATTTCCAAGTTTTGAAAAAGTTTTCTTAGCATGGGAGTTCCCTGTAAATCAACAAGATTTCCATTACCTAGTTGTCCACTTGCTCATGTAATGCAAATTGACTTGTGTTTCTGTGATTATATTTATGTTAATGTCATTTAGGGGAGCTTTTCAAAACTAGGAGCCCAAGGCCTCGTCCCAGAACAACTAAGTCAGGTTTTTTGAGGGTGAAGCCTGGCCCCATTAACTTCTTTAAAAGGCCCATAGTTATTCTAATGTGCAGTCAGGGTTGAAAATCACTGGTCTAGATGGGTTGCTCAGATCCCTTTCAATACTAATGCTCTGTGATTCTCCAGTTTGAAAGACACACAGACAAGTCACTTTCGCAATGAAGAAAGCAGACGTAAATACTCGCTGGCCCGACTGCCACACATTACCAGTGGCTTGGAAACGGTGCCGGGCCACTGGCATTCACTCCCCGGTGTGGAAGCAGCAGCAAGGCCAGGGTGGGAGAGCCGGATGACGGGTCTTTGTGCTCCAGTTATAGTCAGCGTGAGCTGGGAGAAAAGAGATGGGAGTGTCTGTGTCTGCCATCAATTTCCTTTTGAAAACAGCCATGGCAGAATTCGCTGCAGAGCTCATCCTTCCTTCAGAGCAAGGGCTCTTTCACTTGGTTATTACGAGAGATGGTGTTTCTGATTTCAGACTGCATTCGTAGATTAAGGCCACGGCCAGTAGTATGCACAGAAACAGGGTAGCAAGTAAAAGCCTTTACAATAATTTCAAATAATAAAACTCTACTTCAAATTCTATTCCTTTATGCTTGTCAGGATAAAAAGCGCTTTTGTAACTTTTATTAAAATCTAAAAATCACTTTTAGAAGCATGGGCTTTTGGAATTCTTTATCTTACATGTCTATGAGAAACATGTAGGAAATATTACTGAGCAAGCCGGAAATTTAAAAAATTGTGCCACTTGATAAGAACTTTTTAAAACCATAAATTCATGTTGATTTTTCTTCAAGTGGGTTTGGGGCATCTTTCTTGATTTTATGACTTGTTTTCCTTGATATATTACTGTCTGACCTTTTTTCAGTTTAATTTGATTTATTGGTACATTATATATACACATCACAATTACACTCCACATTGAGAATTTGTACCAGTACATGACATAACTTAATTCTCATTTTTCCCCTTCCCCTACCCACACTACAACTCCCCACCTATGTATACACAAGCTTTGTTTCTTTTTTTAACCATCAATTTTTTTCTTTTCCCTCATTATTTACCTCTAAACCCCATTTTCCTTTGAATATTTACTATTTCACAATATCAATCATGCATTCTGGAACACATTTACAACTTCAGTTTCTCATACCAGAGAAAAAATATGATATTTACACATCTGTTGTACTGTCTAAATCTTAGGAGTAAATCCTCCTGATGGGGATGGGATTATTCTTTTGGTGTTCTATTTGACTCCAGCCACTGCCCCTGGCACTTCTGATGATAACCATCTTTTTTCCCTTTATGTGAAACGTTCTTTTGAATTGGGTAGGAATGATATAAAATTTACAGCCAATTGACCGATTAGAAAACTGAGAAGCACAGATAGTGATTTATTAACCAAGAACAAATGGAAAAAAATGACAAAACTAATATGCAAATGACTCCTGCCTTCTGGTGCAGGGATTTTTGCTCCCTCTCTTTTCCTTTAAGAAATTTTTGTTTTTATCATGCAAGTATCCCAACCATTAACTCTTTCAGTTAATCTCACAATCTTCTACATAACCCAAGAATAGTGTCTTAAAAACAGGATTTTCTGTTTTAACCATGCCATTCATACTATTTAAAATCCTAATTCCTAATGCTCTCCTATTTTTAAAATTCTGTACAGTAGTAGCTCTTATGACTGTACTTAACAAACATGGTGCTTGGGAAAAGTGTGGGGTGGAAGCGGGAGGTCAAAGCATGGGTGACCAGTGGATGGTTGATCCCTTAGCGGGACCACAGTCCACAGGATGAGTGGATTCGCGATGGAGCCCTGTGAAATCTATAAGGAAGTTCATAGCATAGTCCCGGAACTCTGAATGTCTATCTTTGGTAGTGATCAGCGTGTAGGTGATAGTATAGCCCTGAGAATAAAAGACAATTGCCCAGGGAGCTTGTGAGGAGCGAGAAGAAAGGAATGTGAAATGCACCAGCATTTGTGCGGATAGAAGAAGAGGCACTGAGAGGAAGGGCAGAAGGAAGAGCCAGAGAGGGAAGGAGAAAAGCGGAGGTGCAGAGTCCTGGAAGCAAGGCAAGAGAAAGACTTCCTCTCTTACCTCCAAGCTCTTCCCTTAGTGAGTGCTCACCACTCACCCAGCTGCTCGCATAGCAAACTAGCAAAAGTGCCTGGGACGGAGGCTCCTCGGGGGTCTTGCAACTATGGATCCTGTGGTCCCCTCACTGTGTAGGCCGTGTGTCCTCCAGTGGCCAGAGTGCTTAACAAAAGCACAATCAGGTCACACTGTTTCCCTGCTTGAACCCCCCTCCCCAGTGGACTCCCACTGCATTTTGACTAAAATCCGTCACCGTAATCTACCCTGTGACCAAGCTCTCCAGCTCTGTCCTGTGTCATTCTCTTCTGCGTCCATTCAGTCCAGCCATCATGGCTTCGCTTTGTCCTTTGCACGTATCAAGTCCTTTCTTTGCTCCTATGCTGTTGAAGGTAGTCTGGACCGGCACAGGGTGGGTGCTTTTCTTCAGCTAGTAGAAGCAACACCACTTCAGCAAGGGCTTCCCTGACTATCCAAGTGTATTTGTTAGCTAAGGCTGAATAACAAAAAAAGAACAACAATTAATTGTCTGACAGTTCTAGGGGCTGGACAGCTGATGGCAGGTTGTTGGCGGGTTAGCTTCTTCTGAGTGCTATGAAGGGATTCTGTCTTGGGTTTCCACATGGGTTCCTACATGGTTGACCTCTCCCTTTGTCTCATTTTCCCTCTATGTATGTCTCTGTGTCCAAATTTCCTCTTTTGTTAAGGACACCAGCCAAATTGGGTTAAAGCCCACCTTACAGATTTCACTTTAACTGAAATACTTCTATAAAGAGGTCTCAGGGGCTAGAATTTCAACATATGAGAAAGAGGGCTCAATTCAACCCATAAACATCAATGAAATCAATATCCACCCACTAGCACATCACATGGCGACACCTTGCTCATGGTATTTGTCCCTATCTGTTATTATATTGTTCATATTTGGCTTGTATTTTGTTGTCTCTGGAATCTCCACAGAAAAGGAAACATGCCTGTCTCTATAGCAAAATCTGCCAGTACCCATGACCTCTCCCTGTTACCATAGTTACCAGAAGCTTCTCACTGCAGGCGTCTGCAATTTCCTGTCTGAGTCTTCCTATAGCATGCTTGCCTTCACCAGAGACAGACTGGGACAGACAGGAGGTGCCTGGAAGTGGTGACTGATGAGCACTAGGGTCCTACCCCTCACCTCAATGGGGAGAGTGCTGAATGCTTTCCACCATCGCTGAGACATCTCCAACAGAACTGGATACGTTTCCTGTAGGGCTCACGAATGGTCTGTGCTGGGCCCCGTACCATGACGTGTCCACTTCCTGACTCCCTGCCAGTGTTCCTAGAGGCCACTTCCCAAGGAAGTCACATACATTTTTTTTTTTTTTTTGAGACAGGGTCTCACTTTGTAGTTCAGGCTGGCCCTGAGCTCACTATGTAGCCCAGGCAAGCCCTGAACTCAGCAATCCTCCTGTTTCTGCCTCCCAAGTGCTGGGATTACAGGCGTGAGCCACCACGCCCGGCCACAGAAGTCACATACATTTAACTCCTGTCCTTAGCTCTGCTTCCCAGGAGAACCCCATAGGGAAGGGCTTTGTCACTGTCATCCTGGTGCCTAAATACTCAATAAATCCATGTGTTAGGCAAGTGCTCTACCACTGAGTCCTAATCCCGGCCGTGCTCTAGTTTTTGTTGTAGTTGTTTGTGTTTGAGACAGGTTCTCTATGTAGCTCAGGTTGCCTAGAACTTGATCTTCCTGCCTCAGCTTCCTGAGTGGGATTACAGGCACGGGCCACTGCACCCACCCATCTTGCACCAGTTTTTAAAATGGCTGTGTAGTTTTCAGTTTTATAGATATATGATAATTTGTTTTTTTCACGGCTTTGTTGGTACACTGTTCTCTAAATTCTATTTCTTTCCCCCCGAACAAAGTGCACGCATGTTCCTGAGCACACTGGGTCAAAGGACGCGTACACCGACAACCCTGGCAGAGGGTGGAACTTCCCCTCTGCACCGCGCACTCCCGTATGAGGCAAACGAGTGAAGCAGGGGGCGTAGGAAGCACGAGAGGAGGGCGAGGCAGCAGGATGCAGAGCCGCAGAGGGCGGGAGGCCAGAGGAGCAGTTCCTGGAGCGGCGCGTGGACACAGCAGGAAGTCGCTGGTGTGGAGCGGGGCAGAGGGGAAGGTCCGCGATCAGAGGACGTCCAGGAACTGCGAGAAGAATGAGTCACCGCCCTGATGGGGCAGCCGCTCCTTCCTGAGGGCCCGTCATCCTTTGCGCTCGTGAAGTACAGCCATGGTAGTGGGGAAGGAGAAGACGCCCCCCCCCCCCCCCGCCCCGGCCTCTTTCTACTCCATGGGCAGCAAACTTCACACCGAGTTCCCGCAGGGGGAAGCACATCAGTCACCATGGCTGCCTCAGGGGCCAAGCAATGCTGTTACCGTTTTTTATGATGACACCTGGGGCAGTGAGACAAGCAGGGAGCTGGTTTGCCAGCTCCTCCAGCTTTAGTGAATATCAGCTATGCCTGTGGAGAATTTGTTTGACATCTCTGGTCCCCAGAGTATTTCTGACTGACACTGTCAGACTAGCCCTGGTCTGGGGCGCCTTTCTTGGAGTTAATAGAGAGGCTTGGCTAGGATATGCATTCAGAAGCAGGTAGCAGAGCCCGGGAAAACACAGGTGAAAGCTAGAGAGGAGTATTTTTCTCTCATGCAACATGAAGTCCAGGGACAAATATTCCACAAAAGTCACAGCAATTCCATCATTGGTGTCTCCAGCTCCTCAGTTCTTTCTGCCCCGTTCCTCTGGTGCCAACTTTAGCTTCCAGCTTCTAAGATGGCTGCTGGAGCCCTAGGCTTTGTGCCTCTGTTCCATGCTGGAAGCCAGAGGTAGAGATCAGGGCAAAAGGGAGCATGTCCAATGAGCTTTCATGTTGCACTCCATCTCCTAATGTCCATCCCAGAAGCTCCACTCTGGATTGGAACCTTGCATCCCATTGGCCGGTTTGTGGTGACATCACTGCCTATAATTACAGGGAACCCAGGAAAGGGATTTGTAGCTGGGTTTATTGCCCCCTCCAACGAATCAAGGTTTTGTTAACAAGCAAAAAGAAGCGAATGGATGTTGACTAGGCAGCTAGCATCTCGGTGTCATTTTACATTTAAAAAATTATATTTTATTGTGATAAAATAGGCACTTTTACCACTTAACCAATTTTCACTGTACACTGGCATTAAATGGGTTTGTAATGTTTAACCTTCACCACTATTTCTAGAGCTCCTATTTACTTACTGTCCATACTCATTTAGGTGGAACCATACAATATGTGTTCCTCTCATGTCTGGCTAATTTCAGTTAGCATAGTGTTTTCAAGGTTTGTTCGTATTGAAGCAAGCATCAAACTTTGCTCTTTTTTATCGCTAAATTAGAGCCCATGTGATGGACATACTACATTTGATTGCTCATCTGTTTGTCACTGAACATTTGCCTGCTGGGTGTAAGTTGCTAGGTGTGAAAGAACCTGTTTGGGTCTCTATGCAGGCCTGGGTCACATGCTAATTCTACCTCTTCCGAGTGGTTTCCAGAGACACTTTGCATTTTCTATTCTGTTTAGTCTCACAGACTTGGTCTTATCTTCTTTGGGTCACAGTGACTCCCACAGTGGGAACTGGCCTGGAGATGCTAGTGTGACAAATCCTGGTGTGTGCTTGATGGAGCCATGACCATGTTAGAAGTGAGAAACAAATGCAGGAGGCTAAGCCTTCTCCTGTTCTTATTTCCTAGGTAGTCAGAGCTCCACCATCTCAACTCCTGGCCAAAGAGTTGCCCAAGGGTTGATGGGAGATCTTTGGGTCTAGATTCCTTGAGCGAGTCTGGACCTCTGAAATCCTCACGGGGAAGTTCTGAGAACTATGTCCTTCCCCTTGCTCACTCTTCTTAAGCTTTTATTTATTTATTTATGAGATAGTGTCTCTCTTTGTAGTTCAGGCTGGGCTTGAACTCACTATGTAGCCCAGGGTGGCCTTGAACTCACTATGTAGCCCAGGGTGGCCTTGAACTCACAGGAATCCTCCTGCCTCTGCCTTCCGAGTGCTGGGATTACAGGTGTGAGCCACCATGCCTGGCATTGTGGTATGTGGACTGGGAATCGAACTCAGGACCTTGCACTTGTGAGGCAGGTGCTGGAACCACTGAACTAAATCCCTGGCCCACCTTGCTCACTCAACCCATTGCCACCTTAGTAGGGAGAGAGCCGAGGAACTGAATTTATTCACCACCGCGAGGCAGTTCAGAGTGAGCCATAGCAGCTGGTAAGCAGTTTGCCCAGGCCGTGTCGCTGGACTTCAAGTCCCAGCTCAGCTATGTTTTTGTCATGTGATCTTTATTAAAACAATTTAACTTCCCTGACTCCCAGCTTCCTCATCTGAAGATAGGGATTAATCACAAAGCTTTTACTAACTGAGGCTCACCTGCCTCCAGTAGTCTTGACATTTATACCAGTTCTCCATGCTGTAGCAGTTAACAGCAAACAAGATTCTCATTCTGGAGATAAAACTAAAATCCCAAAAAGTGCTGGGATGGAGCTTGGTGATAGAGCACTTGTCTAGCATATGTGAGGCCCTGGGTTCAACTCTAGCCAAAACAAAACAAAAGAACAAAAAGGAACAAAATGAGGACTGTAGACGAGAGATTGAGAAGTTGCTCAACTTTATCTTTGGCTGAACAGCATAGGGTGGAAAGGCCCCTTGGCCTGTGCTTCCTCCCCTGCCAGCTGTCGTTCATGCTAAGTTTACAAGATCATCGAGAGGATTTATTGAGGCAAAGGTCAGGTTTGAGAAATGATTATCACTAAATAAACACACGGAGACAAGTGGCAACCGGAAGTAGCCAGTCAGCTCTGAGCGGCAAACTGAGGAAGACTGTGGACAGTGCGGAGAACGCTCAGGCAGACAGGTGGAGGAGTCGGACTTCCGCAGAGCACATTCGGGCCAGAGGGATCCATTGACGATGAGGATGGGCAAACCGCACCACGGTTTGAAGAACTGAACTAATTTTATACAACCCTAGTCTGTAGTGCCAGAAAGGCTTCCTGCAAATGGCGAAATCCAAGCCCTTCTTAAGACTGCCCACCGGTAACTAGGAAATTTAAGGTCCACCGCAACCCAGTGGTTGTAGGCAAGGAGGGTGAACCAGGATGTTTAAACAGTCTTTAAGAGCTGGAGTTGTTATTTCTCAGTCCCCTCGCGCCATCTATGGGTTGGTGTGCATTACTGCAATTACAAAAGAGTGAATCCTTCAGACACTGTGGTGATTTTTTTTTTGACTACATATGTCTTTCAGTGCCTGTGAAAACGATTTTTATCTCTATATGTATTCTTTTGGTTTGGCTAGAAGAACACATTTTTGATTACTAATATTTCTGTCTTTGGAATAAGGGGGGCAGTTTTCACTGAGATACAGATGCACAGGTGGAAGAACCCAGATACCTGGATTACATTTACGAATATTTTCCCCCATTAATGAGTTTATTGGTGATTTCTAGATATACAGTATAATATTCAACATTGAGGATTTGTATCTGTAGTTAATATATCTGGATTCTTATTTTTTCTCATTCTCCTACCCTCCCTCCAACCCCTCCACCCTATGTACCTAGGTTTTCAGTTTTTTCCTTTTTGCCATCAAATTTTTTCTTTCTTTTCTTGCTTTCTCCTGGCCTCTGTATTTTCCCTTTCCCTTTCAACAGTTTCTTCATATTTCACAATATCTATTATACATATTGGACCTCATTTACACCTTCAGTTTCTCACACCAGAGAAATGATATATTTATACATGTATGTCCTATTTATTTCTCTTATGAGTATGGCCTCAAGGTGCACCCACTTTGAAATCCCAAGAGTATATTTCAAAGGATTACAGAAGATAACCCTCAAATTAATTTGGAGTCCGAAGAGACGTAGAATAGCAAAAGCAATTTCAAACAACAAAGACATGACAGAAGGTCTCACAACCTAACTTCAAACTGTATTACAAAGCCACCGTGGTAAGTACAGAATAGTAGTGGCAAAGAAACAGACCTGAGGATCAGTGGAAGAAACTAGAAGGTGCAGAAACAACTCCAGACATACCAAGCCTTCTCATCTTTAACAAAGGAGCCAAACACCCTCAATGGAGAAAAGATAGCTTCTTTAATGAATGGTGCATTTAAGAGCAGCATACCACAGCAACATATGTGAAGCCATGTTTATAGCAGCACAATTTTTAATAGCTAAATCTTGGAAACAGCTAAATGCCCATCAACTGCAGACTGGATAAAGAAGTGGTTTGTAGGGTGGGTGGGAGAATGGGAAAAAATAGGAATTAAATCATGTCATACTCTGGTACAAATTTTCAATATTGAGTGTGATCATGATGTGTATATATAATGTACCAATAAAGATTCAAATAAAAAAATTAACTGGAGTATTATGTAGCCATAAAGAAAGATAAACGTGAGACCTTACTAATTTTTTGTTTTTTTTGAGACAAGGTCTCAGTTTATAGTTCAGGCTTTCATTGTATCTCATAGGTTCCTGGTAGGTTGTACTGGTATTATAATTTAAATGTAGAAACTGTCTAGTTTCCTCATTGACCCATTGGTTGTTCAGGAGAGTGTTATTCAATTTTTACGTGTTTATGAAGTTCTTGGAATTTCTTTTGCTATTGACTCTCCAATTTTAAGACATTATGGTCTGGCAGTATACAGGGGATAACTTCAACTCCTTTTCATTTACTTAAACATATTCTATGAGCTAACATGTGGTCTATTTTGGAGAATGGCCTGTGTGCAGCTAAGAAGCCCATGTATTCTGATTTTTGGGTGAAATACTCAGTAGACATCTAAGTCTATTTGTTCAGAAGTTCCATTCAGTTCTAGTATTTCACTATTGAGTTTTTGTCTAGTTGATTTGTCTGTTTGTGGTAGTTGGGTGTTGAGTTTCCCCACTCTTATTATATAGTGCTTATTTGGCTTTTCATATCTATTAATACTTGTTTTTCATAGTTTGGTGCACTAGCATTTAGTGCATTCACGAGATCATAATTCTCCCTAACATGATACAACTATCTTGCATACAACTGAAAACACAAATCCTTTCAGAATTTTTCAGATGTCCAAGTCATGTCTCTTTTGAGACCCAAGACAAACTCTTAGCTGTGAACTTCTGTAAAAATGAAAAAAAAAAAAACCCAAGTTACATAATGAAAAACTTGTTACATAAACAGATACAATGACACAGAGTAAAGATTCCAATTCCAAAAGGGAAGACTAAGGGGAGAGAAAAGAATCGGACCAAAGCAAAATTGAAACCCAGTAGGGTGAATAGCTGCTTGAGAGCTCCATATCAGGATCCAGGGGATACGGGTGAGATATAAGTTCCAAAGGCCTTGGGCAACTCTTTCCCTACATCCTTGCTGTTTATAGCCCACATGCCCTCTTTCTTGTGCTAAATCTACTTGTGACCTGAAGATTTCCTCATCAGATATTCCATATTCCTAGAATCTCTGACTTCTTGGGGTCCCTACTCTACCTTTGGCTTCATTCCACAACTTCATGCATCGTCACCTCAGGGGCTCCTTCCCCATCTTCCTAGGTCCTCTTTTGAAATCTGGGCAGAAGCCTTCCTAACCTACAACTCTTGTATTCTCCATGCTGGTAAAGACGGCATTATTTAGACAATGCCAAGGTCAGCAGGGGCAGTAGCCATGCTCCTTAGGCCTTTGAGTGCCTACATGGCTGAGCACAGTGAAATAAATCCTGGGAATCAATTCTCTAGGAGGCCCTTTTTGAGTAGGAGTGCCAGGGACACTTCTCAAATGAAAGAGTGATACTTTTGCACCCTTGATTTGTGATGAGTGGGGGGTCTTGCTTACTGAGATGCCTTCAGGCATCTTCTTGTCCTGTACAAAGTACTTGGCTTCTTTTTTATGGTAATAATCTCTTCAGCAGCCACAGAATCTACTTTGGCCCAACTTCATACATGACTCCTTCTTCTGGGCCTAAATATAAATTTTTTTCAAATGTTTCTACTAGGCTTTTTTCCCCTCCAGTTCTCACCATAATCCTAGCTTAAAGCAGCCAGCTCTACCCACAGCCTGGATGTTACGCTGCTTCCAAATTTCATTTGTCAGATCAATTAGTCTACCACTTCCAGTCTCAGTCTCCTATACTCTCAGGATATGGGCAAAATGTAGACAAGGTTTTTTTTCAGAGTGTAAAACACATGACCTGTAGATCAACTGCTAATGACATTTGTGTTCCCACCTGAAGCCTCCTCAGCCTGGCTTTTACTGACTGCATTCCTATCAGCACTCTGGTCTTTTGAGCTCTATGACAAGAATTTCCCTTCAAATCCCACTATAGCGTTCTAAGGCTTTTCTAGCGCCCATCTCCAGTCTTTCCAACACCTCCCATAAGACAGTTACAAGAGCTTTTGTGCCATATAATCAGGTACAAGCACTGCCAATAATCTCACTTCTCTCATAAAAGTTTCTCTATTAGCTTTTCTGTTGCTGGATATAATACATGACACTCCCAATTTAAAGGAGGAAGGGATTAATTTGGCTCATGATTTCTGGGGATTCAGTCCATAGTTAGCTGGCTCCAGGAAGGAACATCATAGTGGAAGGGCCTGTGGAGAAAAGCTGCTTATTTCACAGTAGCCAGGCAGCAGAGCAGGAGAATAAATGCTAGAGAAGAAGTGACTGACAAGGGACCAGATGTAGTACTCAAGGTCATGCTTCCGTTACCCACCCAGACCCACCCAGTAGTATACTTCATTGATCCACTAGGTGGCTCCCAAGCCAATCAAGCTTCACAATCAATTTAGCCAAACCTGGTTTGGGACTCTTCCTCCTTGCTAAAATTTTGTTGAATTAATTCTTTAAAAGTGAGTGGTCTGAACCACTTATTTAAATATCTCTAGAATCATGCTAACAGAAATGAGAGACTTATTTAATGCAGACTGAAAGACAAAAGGAGTCAGATTTCAGTTGTGGTTTCAAATAGTCACAATTCATGGACACAGATTGCTTGCTGTCTCTTTATACTTTCATATCCAGTACAGTGAAGTTTGTTGCATTGATCTGTTGTCTTGTATTTTTACTCAAATGTAGCTATGTGCCTCCATCTGTCTCTTGTAGCTGACCATTTTGCTCTAGTTGCTTTGTCTGGGTGCTGAGATACTAAATGTCCTGCCTCCTCTCATACGTAGTTAGCCCTCTGCTGGTAGGTTTAATCAGGGGGAGAATTCCTGTTGTTCCCTGTAGGCTTTCAGAATCTGCCAGAATTCTTAGCTGTAGGCCATACAAAGAGCCCAGAGACTATAAACTCACTCACCAGAGTGATGCTGGGCTGCTAGCTGAGCAGCAGAACCAGATGTGGAGCTATGGTAGAAGGGCAGAATGCCTCATCATAAAGACAGTTCTCCCACTGCCCTCTCACCAGAACGTCTGCTTCAGGCGTCTGATGGGGCCAGCACTGCAGCCATTCCTTCCAGGGAAGAATGATCTGGCCCCGCCTCAAGACAGGCTCTCAGAGCTGCTGCTTTTTTGTCACTCATGCTCATTGCCCCCTTCAGAGTGTATACCCCTGGACCCTGTGATTCTAAAGATCTGCAAAGGCTTTTGAAAAGCTATCAAATCTGGCTTGTCAGCTTTTATAGTGGAAAGTGTGTGCTGTATTCCATGATTCACGAGAATGGCAGCTCTGACATAGGTAGGAGATTCAAATGATGGACAACCAAAGAGGAATGACATTTGCCCATAAGGCAGTTGAGCTCTACCAAGTCCCCGAAAGAGATACAGACCTTGGTACACGCAAATTACTGCAAACTAAACCAAACCCAAACAAAAATTGACACTAATACCCATAATAACAATATCCTTTGTTGCTTACTTTTGAAAATTCTCAATACTGTGATAATTATTTCAAGTGTAATTATTTAAAGCTTGAAGAGTAGGAGTTTCAGCTTCATACAAATATCTTCTTTAAACTGGGCATTGTGGCTCTTGCCTGTAATCCCAGCACTTGGGAGGCAGAGGCAGGAAGATTGCTGAGTTCGAGGCTTGCCTGGGCTATATTGTGAGCTCAGGGCCAGCCTGAACTATAAGGTGAGACCTTGTCTCAAACAAAACAAAACAAAACAAAACAAAACAAAACAACAAAAAACAACCTTCTTTAAGGGAATTTGGCTCTGATAACCCCTCTTCTGAAGCTTATGTTACTGATGTGATATGGCATTGGATTGGACCAGCTTATTTTTTATTCATGAAGATTCCTAGTTTGTTCTAGAAACATTTAAACTGGAGAATTTCAGTTTTTAAAATTAAAAAAAATTTCTTTCAGTTTTTAAAATTTATGTGGGGATAATTCATCCAACTTCTTGGATTTTTTAAGAAATCAGAAGTAGAGCCAAAAGGGGCATTTCTACTTATATATTTTAAAAAATGACATATTTAACTAGACTTGTACTGTGTCACTTTGTCACCCAAGGTTTCTCATTTACTCTTGCACAAAGGTGAAGTCTCAGGGTACAGGACATGTGGTATATTGGTGAGAAAAGGAGGGAAGTGACAGAAAGAGTGAGAAATCAGGGGACAGATCTTCTGACCGGGGGTGTCCAGGCTGTCTAACCCTCCAGAGAGCACTTTCTAGCTAGACTCAGATGACGTTGGCCCAGTTATATCAGACAGTAGCTCAAATTCATCCATATTGTTGAAACAAACAAATTGGAGACTACTCTAACAAGATTTCTACATTACCATTGACAGCAGCATGTCTTGGTCTTATTCAAAGAAGCCTAGGAGGAAGAGACACAAAGTAGAAGGAAAACATCTGTATACTTAACATTAATTAATCAGGTTAATGAGTTAATTCATTTTGTGACTGTTTACTAAGCTCTGCTTTAGGTGCTTTGCATTGTTTACCTCAATCCAATCTTGTGAAGCCTACTAAATTGCCACTTACCCCATTTAAGAGTTAAGAAAACCAAGGTTTGGTGATCTCATGAGCCAGTACTAGAATTTGAATCCATATCACAGTGCCAAGTTCTGTGGCTTGTTTGGTGCTCTGGATCCTGATGTGGCCGGTAGACAGTTTCTGTCATCAGTCTTTTCTGGATATCAAAAGAGATGTTATGATAGAGTGTGATCTATTCTGTAGCAACAATATATACTGGAGCCTGAGGGTAGGCAACCAGCCTGGTATCTGGATGAGAGGGTGATTTGGAAGATTTCTTGTAAGAGATAAAACTTGAATTAAGAGACAAAAGATGATTAAGATATTTCCACCACAAAAGCAATGGGTACAGGCATGAAAATGTAAAAGTCTGTTGGCATGGCTTAGTGTTGAGGGTAAATGTGTGTGTGAAGATGGGCCAATGAAGAGACTAATCTTAGGCTAGAAAAGTAAAAAGGGGAAATGTAGATGAAGGAAAGTTTAAAAATGGAGAGATACTTGGGAAATAGAGTCAACAGAACTTGGAGACTGATTGGATGTGGAGAATGAGGGGTGCATTGATTCCTTATTATATTCATGATGTTTGATGTGTGTCTGTGTTAAGCCAGGCACTGGCAGTAAGGGTTGATATCACTCTTGTCCGTGCTTTATACAGTATATAAAAAGGACCAGAGATAACTGCAGGTTTCTGGTTCAGGTAATGGTGACAGGAAACTCAGAAGAAGTAGGTTGATGTGGAAAGATGCTCAGTCTTTGGAAGTGCTGAGTTTGGTCTTTTTTGTACAAAAATGCATGGGCCCATGTGAAGTCTACATGATTTGTCAATGAAGATTTAGAACAATGAGTAGAAAAGGGATACTCATGTGTTCATTTGTTGTCCAATCAATGCACATTCATGATTGGTGTTCAGGACTGAGAATGGTCTCTTTTGGATTTGTATTGGCAAATACACTATTCTTGGCCAATTCACCTCTTCTATCATGAGGAAAAGATAGAAACTGTACCGTCATGATCCCATGGCTCCTCTGAACCTGTTTGCATTGAGATAATCATTTTCCAGTCTTTTCAGTTCCCTAATTTGTTCAATGCTAATTAATTCTAATTAATGCTAATTAACCCAATGCTAATTGTAGCACTCTTCATGACATCACAGCATTGCTCGGGCTGCCTGTGAACACAGGCTTCCATGGACCAACCTGAGACTCATTTCCTTGCCTCACTGATGGTCTCAAAGGCAAGTCTTATCCAGAGTACAGGGAAAAGCAGGAATGGTAATTTGTTATCTAGTCATGTTAAAAACTTCACTGTGGGACGTGGGATAACATATCTCCCAACCATATCTTCTTTTGAACTTTCTAGGGAGTAATCACTGGATTCCTGGAATGCAACCTATTCCAGCTATGATAGCATCCCTGTCTTTGTTAGCACCAGGAGGGGAAGGTGCTGGCTCATCCCTTTGTTATCACTGCCAAAAGCAGGAAGGAGAGGTGAGGGTCTCACAGATGTGAGTGTGTGTCCGTGTCAAGTGGCACTTAACACTGACCTGGGGGAGCACGATGTCATCATGCTGAAAAGCAAGAGAGAGCCCCAACTGGAAGGGCCTGCGGCCACTGGGGCCCTTGAGGTGTGGTAGGAGGTACCCAAGGGAGTGCACCTCTCCCACATCTACTTCCTCCTTGCTGTAGGCCAGGCCAGCAAACAGGTCCAGATTCAGGTTTGGGCCTAAGGCTTACATAGGCTCTGGACCCAGACGGTTCAGTGCTTCGGATTAGAGCTTAATCAAGGTGTAGATAAAGTTATGTTCCTTTCTGAGGATGTCCTTGCTTTCAAGGCCTTCAGATTATGAGTTCCATGCAGTTGTAGGCATGAAGTGCCTGCTTCTTTGTTGGATGTCTAAAAGATTTATTTTCAGTTTGTAGGGCCACAGAATTCCTTAGATCATTTCCCATCTTCAAAGCCAGCAACAGTGAGTTAGCTCCTTCCTTGTCCTTCAAGTCTTTGACTTTTCCTTCTGCTTCATGTTTTTTCTGCTTCTGGTTAAAGAAAAAGTTATCTGCTTTTTAAAAAAAAATTGAATTATTTATTCATACATTTTATATACAGCTCACAATCACACTCAACATTAGGAAATCTGTACCAGTATATGACACGAGTTAATTCTCATTTTTACCCATCTCCCTACCCACCTTACAACCCCCCACCCCCTATATATATGTGCTCTCTTTTTCTTTTCAAATCATATTTATTGAAAATTATCTGCTTTTTAGGACTCATATGATTAAATTGGC
>PVIC010037212.1:0-18202 GCA_004025085.1 Thryonomys swinderianus
TAATGTATGTAGAAGGTAATGTATATAGAAGGTATTGTGCTGTGAGACACAGAAAGCATTCAACTGCTAACTATGAAAATAAAGATGATAGTACAAAAGTCCTGGGTCTGTTCATGCCACTTGGGAGTACAATTGTGATTAAAATGAAATGAGTTTTAATGGAAGTAAGAGTCCTATCTTCTCTTTGGCTATGCCATATCGAAATTTTAGATATTATGGCAATTACTCTAAAAGCACTTGAATATAGACAAAATTATTATGATATTCCCCCTTATTTCTTTTTCTTTCTTTTGCAAAAGTGGTGGAAGCACGCTGCTCTGAAATTATTTCAGTTCAGATATTACATCTGTAATTTCCTAGTCTTAAAAAATAGATCTAGCCATCAAATTTCAGGCCCTGACAACCCACCTTCAAGAAAGGGAAGACAGATAAGTGACATTCTCATGATTTCTGCTGCAGACATAGGCCTTTTATAAAAATTTATATCCTCGTTAAATGATGTCTTTGAAATCACTAGTTTTACTGTTTAGCAAAGAACCTTTGCAATTAGATCTTTAAAATTAATGTCTTGAAAGCATTTTTACGAAAAAGTGGCCACAAAATTTCTGGTACAGCAGTTTTAAAACAAGTTTAGGTCAGCAGGATTGGACGTTAGGTTACTGATGACCCCAAAGGAGGAAAAAATTAAATTATAATTATTTGGTGAAACCAGATACAATGCCTTGGTATAAATTAACCACAGTAAAGTGGAGAGTGTGTGAACATCTTAAAGTGGTTTATGTCTCTCTCTTTTCAAGTTCCATTTCTTTATAAAGTCACTTCCTCTGTGAATGGATTTTATTAAGGAAAATAGTACTGTATACAAAATGCTCACTGATTCTTGCAATACAGTAAACATTCAATAAGAAGTAGCTATTTTGTTAATGTAGGTTATCATCTCAAGGACAGTCTGCTTGGAGTCTGAAACTCTAGGAGCATGGTTTAAGCTATTGCATTTAAGGTCAAAGAGTAAAGACAGTAGCAGAGAAAGAGTATGTGGTACTGAGCAGAGGATTTAATGGAAAGATGGGTTGACAGAGTTCACAGGGTAGCAACGGATAGTAAGTGTATATGGGAATAATCTCAAAGCATCTCAACTGAATCTACCTGAAGCATCCTTTCGGAGACGAGGAAGAGGTCCTGGAATGACACTTTCTAAAAAATGTCCTCATGAAGTATCTCATGTGACAACACTTGTGTAAAACAGGGGAATACATTTTGAAAAGAATACAAGACATACAATCCAAGCTTGATATTTCACTACAGGATGGAACAGCTGTGCAAATATGTCACTGAACTCCTGTACAAATTTTAAACGCATACTCCATTTCTAGACATGGTGCATTGTGGGCTGCTAAGAATTGGGAGAGATAAGACTCCCAATAACTACCTTATGGGAATTATTATACTCAAAGATACACAAGAGAGGGTTCCATATGCACACCTTCCACGGGTACTATCTCTGGTAAATCTTTCTATCATGATGAATGGTTTGGCTTTCTGTGGAGGGACCACCGGAGAGTTCCTAAGGTGGCTTTTGCATTTTTGGAAAGCCCTTCCCAAGATCTCTGTGAACACACAGGAATGACAGGAGCCTGTGGCTGTGTTACAAACAAACAAACAAACAAACAAAAACCAATCATTTGTGTTACTGAGCTCTAAAAAGGAACTTAGGACCATCCAAACCCTGCTGCTTCTTCACTTAAACATAGGTACATCCGCTATGAACTTTAACATTTCTAATATGCCTAACGTACTATTACGGTCAGATCTAAATTATTTCCTCCAAACCTCACGTGTTCAGAAATTGGGCTTTTGCAGTGTGGTTGAGTCATGAAGGGTCTATACTTGTCGGTTCATAGTTCACGGATAAGTTTATAACTGGGTGAGTTGAGCATTGTTCTTCCGCACACCCATGCGCCATGATGTTTCTGCCTTAAAGCTGGTGTCCCAGGGACCGAACCCTCTAAAACCATGAGCCCAAAGAAGTATCCTCTTTTTTAGGGATTTCCATGCCAGTTCTCCATGTGTTTTCACAACTTACTAGCTTACTTGTTTTCGATGCTGAGTCACACTCCACTGTCGGGATGTGCCATAGATGATTATCTGTTCACCTACTTAAGCACCTCTTCATTTCAACCACTGGTGATCACACATTAAACTACTGTAGTCCTTCCTGTGCAGGCTTCTGTGTGGACAGATGTACATGCTTAATTTTGTGGTTAAATATCAGGAAGCATGATTGTGGTATTATGTGTTAAGAGTGTGATTATTTTTTTTATTATTTATTTATTTATTTATTTATTTATTTATTTATTTATTTATTTATTTATTTGTTTGTTTTTTGAGACAGGGCCTCGCTTTGTAGTTCAGGCTGGCTCTGAGCTCACTATGGAGCCCAGGCAAGCCGCGAACTCAGCAACCCTCCTGCCTCTGCCTCCCGAGTGCTGGGGTGACAGGCGTGAGCCACCACGCCCAGCAAGAGTGTGATTATTTTTGTCAGAATGGCTGAGCTGTATCCCAAAGTGGTCAGACCAATTTCTATTCCCACCAGTAGCAAATAAGAATTCCTTTTCCTCCACATCTTTGCTAGCACTGGACTTTGGGTTCTGGATGGTTGTATCTCATTTTTGTTTTAATTTACATTTTTCTGGATACCACATAGATTTTCATTTGGATGATAAATGATTTTAACCTTAAAACATTAAAAAAAAAAACCTGTTGGTTTAAGGTACGTGAGCAAAATAGGTTTCACTGATTCGTGAATATTCCTTAGATTTGTACATTTCCCTGTATATGAATTTTACGTCCCAAGAAGAGAACAAGCAAAAAACGAACATTGGTCTGTACTTGGTCATGCACATACATGGTGATATATTTAGGTAGGACTCTAACTGTCTGCAGGGTAGCTTGAAATACCTCAGTTACTGAAATGGACAAATGCACATAAGGATAGACACACAGTGGGCACGAAACAGAGGAAGAAATTTTCTTTCTTCCTTGGAAAAAGAAGGGGGGTAGGTGATAAAATCCATTGTACTCTGCCACTGAGCCACCTTCTGGGTCCTTTTTAATTTTTACCATGAGATAGGATCTCATGAAGTTGCCAGGATTGGCCTCAAACTTGTGACCCTTCTGCCTCTGCTTCCCAAGTAGCTGGACTTAAAAGCATTTGGTACCAGGCTGCTGGAAATTAGATGTCCATGCAGCATGCGCATAGTAGGTGCACATAGTACATAGTAGATATTCCTTCAGTTTGGCTGAATGATTGAAACTTTTCACAATAAAAGGCTTTGAGAGGGGGTGGATGTGCTGGGATGGGTTGCCTTGAAATTTAAAGTCTTTATTTCACTACAGAAGAAAAAACAAGGCAGAAGTTCTGGTTTAAAAAAAAAAACTCTGAGACAATAGCTCAATCTCAGAAGTGATATATTGGGTGGGAAATTTAACTCAGTGGTTCCAGCACCTGCTAGCAGGTGCAGTGTCCCTAGTTTGATCCCTGATAACCACATACAACAATACCACAACTAACAATCAGTACCACACACCACAGTGCCTGGTGTGGTGGTTCACGCCTGTCATCCCAGCACTTGGGAGGCAGAGACAGGAGGATTGCTGCGAGTTCAAGGCTTGCCTGGTCTCCATAATGAGCCCAGGGCCAGCCTGAACTACAGAGTGACACCCTATCAAAAAAAAAAAAAGTGGTGTATGTGTCCATCATTAGATATTTGGGTGAAGAAATGTAGTGTTTTTACCAAATAGAGTACTACTCTACCATAAAGAAAGATCCATTTGCACCATGGGTAGAAAAAGGGATGCACCAGAAGACCCTAATGCAAAATAAAATAAATCAGACACAACTGGTTAAATATCACGTGGTTTCTCTCATGTGAGAAACTCAAAATATAAATAAATTGAAGACCAAAATAAAAAAATAAGTAATGGGAAAGAGGGAGATAAATCTTCCACAAAAGTGAAGGAGATCAGGAGACAGAGAGAGGAGAGAAGAGGAGAGGAGAAAAGGATGGAAAATAAAATTCGGATTTCTCGTGTACTGGGACCAACTTGCCATGATGAATGCAGTATTGAAGTACTGCAAGCACGTACTAACAAAACAATTTAAAAAATAGTAATGAACAACAACACAATTCCACATAGTTAAATTTACATTTCTATGGTTTATGTAGTCCAAGTATTTCCTGTTTCTCCAGCCAACTCATATTATTCATCTACTTCAATTTTGTGACTAATCTAAGTTAATCTCCAACAAAGTACAATGATGTATAGAATGTTTTGGAAATTGTAGTTCTGCTGTTAAAGAAAGGAACTTTGAACAAAGAAATTAAAGTTTTCCAAAAAACTTGGAAGAAACTTTTCAGAAACACACATCACACCCACACTCATCTACCACGTTGTTAGTCTGCAATGTCTTTGTACTGGTTAGCTTTCCATCTCTCTGACCAAAGAATTGAAAAAAAATATATTTAAAACAGAAATATTTACTTAGTTCATGGTTTCGGTCCGTAGTAGGGTGGTTTCAAGTCGGGAATGCCACAGCAGAAGCAGCTACTGCACTACTAAACTCTAGAATGCAGAGACCCGAGATCCAGAAAGATCTGGAAAGTTCTGGAAAGATCCAGAAAGAAAGGTGCCAGTCTGCAAGATACAGACCCCAAAGTGGTATCCTGAATGACCCAGCTAGACACATCCACAAACACACTTCTCTGATGTCCTAGGTATCTCTCCAGCCAATCAAGGAGATAACCAAGATTAACCATCCGTCCTGAAAGGAAGGTCCTTACGGATTCATTGGAGCCCAAGTCCTTCAGAAAGTTTAGGTGTGAGATCTCTGGGGGAACTTTAACACATCTCATTTTATTTTCTTTCCAAATAATGAAAACACTGTGGGAAGAATATTGTAGCTCGCAATTCCTCCCTGGCAGGGGGAATAAGAGAATTAATGGTAAAGGTAGTAAGCCTTTCCCATCCACATCATTTCTGACTTGTGCGTTCCTGTCAATGGCATGGTAGATATGAGTGATCTTGTTTATTTTTTTAATTTTTTTTGTAGAAAAGGCACAGCTGCATGAGAGTCTGACCATGCCCTATAAACTCTGGTTATAGGGTGAAGTTTTCATTTTGATACTTATTAGATATTGGGCTCCTTTTGTTATATATTATCTCATTGCAGAACGAGATGTTACATCTTTTTAGTTGTTTTATGAAGCAGTATTAATTTCCTGGGATGGTTGATTCCTTAGTAGGAGTTCAGTCAGAATAACCTCACCCCTAAAAAATCACTAGGGTTGTGAAAATCAGTTTCTTACTACAAAAATGGCAGGTGTAATTTTTTTTTTTTTTTAAATAAGGGCTCCATTTAGGTTGAGCATGGGTGTATGTGCTAATGTTTCCTGTTGTTTGGACACACTACCTAACACAGACAGCTTAAGAGGGAAGAAGTTAATTTTCGCTTATGGTTTGAGGGGTGGCAGTCCATGGTTGGTTGGATGTAAGGCAGAAATATCATGGTAAAAGTTCACTGAAGAGAAAAACTATTTAACTTACGGTATTCAGGAAGTAATAAGCAGGACAAGGACCTCACACTGAGGAAGGGGAGCGGAACCAGATATAATCCCCAAAGTCGCGACCCTCATGGATGCACAAGGTGAAATATCACCTGGACATAGCCAGAAGTGTGCCATTCTATTCTGCATGGTCTGGGGATAGATCTCAGTGGTTCTGGTGCCTGATTTGTAAGTGCAAAATCACAAGTTCCATCCCCAGTATCTAAAAAAACGAAATTCTGGGCTGGAGATTTAGCTCAGTGGTTCCAGTGCCTGCCTAGCAAGCACAAGGTCCTGAGTTCGATCCTGGTAACCACATACAATGCTGGGCGTGGAGACACGCCCACCAACAATCAGTATCACACGCCACAGTGCCGGGCGTGGTGGCTCACACCTGTCATCCCAGCACTCGGGAGGCAGAGGCAGGAGGGTTGCTGAGTTGGAGGCTTGCCTGGGCTCCATAGTGAGCTCAGGGCCAGCCTGAACTACAAAGCGAGACCCTGTCTCAAAAAACAAAAAACAAAAACAAAATCCCCGCCCAAAAACAACAACAACAACAACAAAAGAAATTCTGATTTGCAGAACAATAATATACACTATTTGTGGTACTTTAAGGTGCCAAGTTGGTTGTAATTTGTCATAGAAGTGATAGAAAATGAATAACAACTTTTGCAGAGACAGAGGGAAAGATAAAAAGGAAATTATAAACCCCCAAAGTCACATATACAGGGTATGGGGTATAATATAAGTGTGCATATTAAATAGACATCCAAGATGATATATAGGATACAAGTTTTAAAAATATTTCTAGAATGTACAGCTTACATGTAATATAATTATACCCATATTATTGAACATTGTTATTGTAGTGAGCAGCTGATAAAGTTAGAGAATAAACTTGAGAGAAGCAAAAGAGTCTTTCTTTGTACTTGGAGTAAATGTCAGATTCCTCAAGATATCGCCTCTACATTATTGTTTACTATATTTTAGAACTCCCCATACATTTTGGCTGATAATTATGCCTTTATATAATACGCTGCAGCACTGTATTACAATATATTTTTATTAGTAGCATAAAATATATTGAGACACCAGAAAATCTTCCATCTTGCCAAAACAGAAGCTAAGCAAAATTCACCCTTCCCCTAAAATCTTTTCTTTCCGGATGTTTAAAAAACCATGTCCTCGGTATCGCTGATAAGACATTGCTTTATCTTATGGAAGACAGAAAGATGAAGAAATGTGTCAGGTAGCAGGCGAGAAAGAAGGACTTTGGCTGCCTCGTTGTCCTGAATGGATCGAAATCATCGACCGGTCGTGGAGGACCCAGAAGTCACCCCAGGGCCAGATCCAGGACAAGAGCAAAGCCCCATATTTTGTTTTGTTTTGTTTTGTTTTGTTTTGTTTTTTGAGACAGGGTCTCACTTTGTAGTTCAGACTGGCCCTGAGCTCACTATGGAGCCCAGGCAAGCTTCGAACTCAGCAATCCTCCTGTCGCTGCCTCCCGAGTGCTGGGATGACAGGCTTGAGCCTGGCATTTGTGGGGTGTGGTACTGATTGCCGGTGGGCATAAGTCACCATGCCCGGTACTGTTATATGTGGCTATCGGGGATCGAACCAAGGACCTTGCACTTGCCAGGCAGGCACTGGTACCGAATCTAAAGCTACATCTCTGGCCTTATTGGTACATTTTATAGACAGCTCACAATCACACTCAGCATTGGGGAATGTGTACCAGTATGGGACACGAGTTAATTCTCATTGTTACCCGTATCCCTACCCACCCACAACCGCCACCCCCTATATACCTGTGCTTTCTTTTTCTTTTAACAGAGTGACAGATGTCATATTTATTACTTATTTGTTATGCCATATTTATTCTTTCCCCTCATTACTTTCCCCTACTTTGAGTCTTTCCCGTTGCAGAAAATCCATCCTACATTCTAGAACTCAGTTACATCTACCGGTTCTTAGACCAGAGAACAGAGATGGTATTTACATATCTGTGACCTATTTTTTTCACTTATTAGTGTGTCCTCAAGGTGTGCCCATTGGCACATAAATGAATGACGAATCAATCTTCTGTTGCACTGTTGACTGTTGGCGCAAGCCCCAAGATTCCCCGCAATCCTCCAACCCTTTAGTCCACTGTAGGAAACTCCGTGACTACAGTCCATAAGATAGTCAAGGGGACATTTAAAAAAACAAAAGTCAATCTTTCTGTTCCCTGTTTTCAACAGTGCTGCAGTGCGCCTGGCGATTGTGAGAGGGGCTCTCAGCCTGACCTTGGGTGGGGGGTTCACGTTTTCATTTTTACTTTGCCTTTTGTGTACCCTCCACAAATTGTGGCTTCTTTAATTTGGGCTGGTGAACTGTCAACGTGCCAGCTTTTGCAGGAAGCTGGTGGGCATCCCCGACGCCATATGACAGTCTAAGCACCATGACTCTTTCTCTTCTCTCTGTTCTGGTTCCATCACGCTTTGTGAGTTTCGTTAACAAGCAGCGGCCGAGGCTGCCTGTCGCTCACGTGTTTTGATTTGTTCTTTTAGCCCGATTTTGACAGTCCCTGCATTGTAGCTGGGTGTCCAGCCTTTATCTCTTCCAACAGAGTGACACGTGCCATTGGCTTTGCTTCTGTCCCTTTGCCTAATGAGTGACTGTAAGCTTTTCTCCCTGTCTCCTTTGATTTTTTTTTTTTTTATACTTTTGTGAGATGAGTATCTCCCTCTCCTGTCTGTGCCATTTCCAAAGGCTGGAAGGCAGACTCCCCCTTGGAAGATATGCCCATGTTTTTCTTCGTTTTCTAAGGAGATTTTTGAAACCGTGGTGCCAGCCTACATGGAAAGTTCTGAAAGTGGCCATAAAGTGGGTAGCCAGGATTATTTGCTGCCAGCACCGGAACCTTCATTTTCCAGAATAAAAAATGGCATGGTACCTTTTAAATACCCCTGTATCAGTGGGATGAAGTTTGTCCTTTAGTAACTTGTACCTTTCCAAGTCTTTTTGGAAAAAAAAGATAATAATAGATCTTTAAACCTAAGTTGTTCTTTTGTTAAATTTTGTTACAATAATTTTGCACTGTTTTTTGTGATTCTTGCTATTTCATTTATTTTGCTAACCAGTTTTGAATTTTCATAAATATCATGTACAGTGACAACGTACCAACAAAAGTATAAAATGAGAAAGAAAATGAGTAAAAATTAAATCTTAGAAAGGCAAAGATTCCTCTTAATGAGATGATGGAAATATTGGCTACTAATAACACAGCAAAGTGAGTGTGGAGGAGTGATAATAGCCTAATGCTTTTGCAGCCTTTCTGTAAATCTATGATTACGTTTGAAAAAAGTTTATTTGTATAAAAAGCACTTTTGAATTATCTATTATTTTCCATATTTTGCCCTGTTTATCTTGCATTATAATAACTCTGTGAACAAATGGAAATTGTTTAGAAAGAAAGGCACAGATCATTTTGGATGTAAATGGCTGTGTTTATTTGACTCTGGCTGTAAGGTATAGAGCCACGTGTGCTGTCACTTCTGCACCGTTGAGTTCTTTCCGTTTCCATTCTGGGTGAGTGCAGACAGGTCTTCCTTTTGAAAAATCTCCTTGGCTATAAAAACTTTGATTGCTTGAAAATTTGAAAATGGTTTTCCTTTGCTTTAGGTTATGACAGATTTCTTGGTCGGAGATGAGATTCTTTAGTTACCAAGTTTTCTACTTTAAAAGAGAGAAATAAAATGGACCTCCACCTCCTTCCTCTGTATTCTGAGTATGACACGATTTTGTTTCCTCTTAGATAGCTTGTTTCAGTTTTTCTTTTTTTTTTTTTTCCTCCTCATCTGAATGGCCGGAGGGATTTTTCTCCCTTTTGCACTTACAATTTAGAAAAAGAAGACTTCAGGATTACCTCAGTGCGAGTTGGTCCTTCTGAGTCTTCGAGTTCTCTTGTATTTCCATGTGCTTACTCTTTAAAAACAAAAACAAAGGGCCGTGGGCCGGAGGGTTAGCTCAGTGGTTCTGGTGCCTGCCTCGCAAGCGCAAGGTCCTGAGTTCGATCCCTGGTAACCACATATAATGCTGGGTGTGGAGACTCACGCCCACCGGGCATCAACACTGCATACCACAGTGCCGGGTGTGGTGGCTCACACCTGTCATCCCAGCACTCGGAAGGCAGAGGCAGGAGGATTGCTGAGTTCACAGCGGCTTGCCTGGGCATCATAGTGAGCTCAGGGCCAGCCTGAACTACAAAGCGAGACCCTGTCTCAAAAGAAAAAAAAATCCTAGACTCCTGTTGGCTTTCATTTTTTTCTTAAACCTTTGAATAGAGAGAGATTTATCCAGGCGTGATATTTGCCAACAAACTGGATAAACGGCTTCTCCGTTGCTCTTTTCTGTGCTCGTTTGTTGGAAGGAGGTTTAATACTTCTTTTATATCCGCCTCCCACAGGGGTGTCTTTCTTGGAACTATCAAGCATTATCTCACGCGGTGCGGTTGCTGGCCACACAATGCTTCTCGGGCCATGATTAGATTATTTTCTTTCTTTCACCGCCTGGATTCATGGTGGTGAAAAGCCCTGAGCTCTGTGGGTTCGTGGACGCACTCAAAGTGACTTTTCTCAATTCTCTCAGCAGCCGATTGCCTAGATTTGCCCCCTCCTCCCTGGCACCCTTCCTCGCTCTGAGCGCTCTTTGCTAACTTGGTCCTTCAGGGTTACTGTCCCTGAGGCAGCAGGAGTGGTTTGAATGAGGTGTGATGTTTAAAAATCCCTGTGAGCCGGGCGTGGTGGCTCACGCCTGTCATCCCAGCACTCGGGAGGCAGAGGCAGGAGGATTGCTGAGTTCAAGGCTTCCCTGGCCTACATACTGAGCTCAGAGCCAGCCTGAACTACAAAGCGAGACCCTGTCTCAAAAAAAAAAAAAAATGGCTTTTTGCAAAAATGACACCGGTCCACTGTCATCCAGGGTTGGAACGGAAACAGCTCAACAATGCAGAAATTTCCGAACACAGGCTGCTACCCCTTACAGCTACAGTCACATAAACACAGAGAGGCCACCATCTGCAGGGACGCGGGACAGTGTAGCCAGAAGTTCCAAAAAGTTCGTAGGAAATTCTTTAAGACCCAGCGAAGAGACGTTTCTCTCATCTTTGGTTGAGAAACGAGAGGCATAGATGGCCTCGCAGAGGCGGGAGCAGCTCACAAAACCATAAAACTCGATTTCTGATGGTCTCAGAAGAGTGTGAAAGCCGTACGGCCTGTTCTGACCTGGCCTGCGCCACCAGCCGGACGCTGGGAATTGCCCCTGTGAGCTGCTTCTGTTTAAATCCCGGGCGTGCCCTAAAAACACAACTTTCCTAAGTCCCTTCGACACGCACCCCGTTTCCACCCAGCTCCCCACCCCACCCCTCTGCAAGCTTTTGAGGAACAACAGACGGGCAGGTGATAGATCTTCAGGAAAGAGATCCGGGGATAACGTGTTCTAAGCTACGGCCTACTGCTTCCGCTCACCTGCGATGCCTTCTGCCTCTGGGCACTTCCTCAAACACACCTGCTCCCGCACAGAGGTTTTCCGGATCAGTGTTTTCAAGTCTAGTCACTTTCAAAAAATGTGTGTGTGTGTCTGCTGTCCATGGCGCTTTCCTTTAAAGAAGTCTACAGAAGTGATTTCTCAAGGACGAGGTGCCATGTGACCCCCACTATTTCCCTGCTGGGAATATTTGTGAAAGAAATAAAAGATTCCTCTCACAGAGACATCTGGGCAGCCTTGTTGATAGCAGCTCCGTTTGTGATAGCTGAATCTTGGAAAGGACCCAAATGTCCGTCCGGTGGACACTGGATAAAGAAGATGTGTGGTTTTTTGAAATTATAAGATGAACTATTACTAAGCCATAAACAATGATACATTGGAGCCATTTATATTCAAGCGGCTGTACCTTGAGGACAGACTCCTAAGTGAAATAAATAGGACAGTGATGTGTAAATAGCATGCCCTGTGTCTTCTGAGATGCAGAGCTCGGCATAGGTGTTTCTGCCACACACATGGCAAGACCTGATTCCAGACAGGGTCAGAGGGTCCATCTTGGGTTTTTTTTTTTTTCTTTTTTGAGACAGGGTCTCGCGTTGTAGTTCAGGCTGGCCCTGAGCTCACTATGGAGCCCAGGCAAGCCGCCGTGAACTCAGCAATCCTCCTGCCTCTGCCCCCCGAGTGCTGGGATGACAGGCGTGAGCCACCACTGTGGTATGTGGTATTGATGGCTGGTGGGCATGAGTCTCCACACCCAGCATTGTGTGTGGTTACCGGGGATCGAACTCAGGTCCTTGCGCTTGCGAGGCAGGCACTGGAACCACTGAGCTAACCCTCCAGCCCCGCCATCTTGGTTTTTGACCTCCTCTGCAGAACAGTAGTAAAGAGAGTGGATTCTCTCTGCCCCTGAATTAATCTCAAATAACGCGTACCGCATTGATGACTAGCATGTCCCAGGCCCCGCCTGCTGTCTCCTTTACCCTGTTTTCACTCATGACACCCCCCTGGCACGGGAGGTACGCAGAGCGTGGGGCCTAAAGTTCAAGTCTCGGTCCACAGCGTGGCAGGATAGAAGGGGGTGGGCTTTCTCTTTATATGTTTGTTACCTTGAGTACTTGTTATAGTTACAGGAACGTGAATAATACAGAGGCCAATATATCATGCTGATGTAAACACATACATCATATAGCAAGAGTGTCTGTGATTTATAGTATAAATTTTTGGCCAACAGCTGCCAAAATTATTTCCTGTATCTTCTATCTGAATACAAGGTAGAGGATAGAGACTTCAGGTATCACCAGGGTTATCTTCATAGTCCACAGATAAATATGGATATCATATGCAAGGAAAACTCTCTTAAGAAAATGAGGGATTCACAGAAAACTGTGAAGATCCTGCACTTATGAATAAGAAAACTGATTGTAAGGAGAGTACTGTTTCTGAGAATAACAACAACCAAAAGAAAATTATGATGGATCTATGAAGACTTTTCTTCCAAATGTCCTTTTGAGTGAATGCATTTTATTTTTTGAGACAGGGTCTCGCTTTGTAGTTCAGGCTGGCCCTGAGCTCACTATGGAGCCCAGGCAAGCCTGGAACTCAGCAGTCCTCCTGCCTCAGCCTCCCGAGTGCTGGGATGACAGGCGTGAGCCACCACGCCCGGTTTGAGTGAATGCATTTTTCCATTGCCTTCTTCATTATAGAAGTCTGAAGAGGGGAGAACATTCGAATTTCATGTTGTAACTCTTTCATGGCAAGTGGAATGACTCCATCTCCTCTTTCCAAGACCCATCTTGGTGCTGTGGAAAAGAAACAAATGTAGGCCATAGAAATGACCAAGTGTGGAGTCATACTCTCATTTGTGGAGAGGTGATACGCTCAGAGTAGGCCAGGCGTGCTGATTCCCACCTGTGATCCCAGTTACTCAGGAGGCTGAGGCAGGAGAATGGCAAGTCATAGCCTACCCTGGGTGACATAAAAAGAGTCTTTGCCCCACATGTGGAAAACCCCCATTCCCCTGCCTAAGCTTTGTTTCCATTTATTTTACTAGAAAGTTCTTTCTTTGTCTCACCCAGCATTTCCCTTTTCCTTTTTCACATTTTCTTCCTATTTCTTGTTACCTATCAAGGAATCCATTTTTAGCAGGTTCGGGAAACAACATAAAGAAAACTCATTTCTGTATACCTTCTGTTCTTTAGTGATTTTATCTACCACCACCATCATTAATCGCAGTGTGCATACTATTTTCAGATGATGTGAAGACAAGCGTAGCCAAAATCAAAGATTTTTATCTGCTGCCATAAAATTAAAATGTATCGCCAAACCTGCGCAAATCCAAAAGCACGTGGTAGTTTCTTTGCCTAATATTTTACCTGTTTTGGGTAATGGAAGGCCGGAACAGAGGAGGCAGATACTTTGTGGCTCTTGCATAGTAGCGACCTACTATGTAGTAGCTTTTTCCTCGTTTCTTCCCACGGTATTCACTGTATCAACACCAAGCTACGTCTTTGAGGATGTAACAGTGAGGATGTTGAGGCTCAAGGTTTGCTGTTTGGATAGGAAGGAGGGAACTCACGCACATGATGGTGTTGTATGTTTTTGAATCACCTCAGTCTCCTGTAGAGATAACTGGACATCCAAAGGGTCTGTTCTATTCGTCCGCTCTGCCCTAGGAGCCAAGAATATTGATTCATCCTTTGGCTTTAAGTTGGAAACTGTGGCTGGCGTGTGCTCCAGCGTACCGAATCAGAAACTCCGCGTTTGCCTGCACAATTACAACGGCGGCCAGTCTGTGACTCAAAACAGACCAGCAGATACTAAAAGCCAAATTCCCCGGCCAGTTCTAGAAGGGAGATAATCTTTCTAAGACCTTCCTTGGCTCTGTGCAGAGGGACCCAGCACGTACATTTCAAACTGCTGCGATTCGGAAGAAGAGCTCAGAACGCACCCAGAAAGGTGTTGCTTGGGGTTACGAGGTGTGGGGCGGACGGGGAAATGTCCAAGGCCAGCTAAAAGGTCAAGGACATCGGAGAACACAGCGTTGCCGGCTGGACTCATGTGGCTTCACCCAGAAGGAAGTTTTGGAGATCTGCAGGACAGACAAGAAAAGGAAAAAGACTATTCCTGGTGGACAGTGAGATGCTCACTAGATGTTTGAACAGGGAATGTGATGGATATCGCTCCCCCCTCTCTCCCGTCTCTGTCTGTCTGCCCGTCTCTTTCTCTGTCTCTCTGCCCTTCTCTTTCTCTGTCTCTCTGTCCCCCTTCTCTGTCTTGATTTTTTTTTTTTTTGAGACAGGGTCTCGCTTTGTAGTTCAGGCTGGCTCTGAGCTCGCTATGGAGCCCAGGCAAACCTGGAACTCAGCAATCCTCCTGCCTCTGCCTCCCGAGGGCTGGGATGACAGGCCTGAGCCACCACGCCCGGCCCCCATCTCTGTCTTATTTTCAGCCCTGAAGCTTGAACCCATGGCCTTCACACTGAGCTGTATCCCAGTCCTTTTTATCTTCTCAACTCTGCGGAACAGTGTCATATTTACGCAACAGCACAGACTTCATATTTCTCTATTAGCAGTGCGCCTAAAATCAAACGACTTTAAAAGTTAGCAGCTGTTCCTACACATGCCAAAAAAATAGGTATTTATTATATGGCATATGATAATAAAATGTGCCCAGATATATTATACAATCCCTAAACATTCTGGATAAAACATCAGTCAACTATATATATTATAGATTGATGGACTGTAATGAAATGACACGGACTCTCTTCAAACAATATGACATAATAACATACAACAATATTTAAAAAACAGACTTGCTACTATTTTTGTTTGTTTTAGTTATTTGAGACAAGGTCTCACTTTATAGTTCAGGATGGCCGTGAACTCGCTATGTGGCTCAGGATGATGTTGAACTCATGGCAATCCTCCCGCCTCTGCCTCCCGAGTGCTGGACTTGGACTTGCTCCTTTTATAATGTATTTGGTCGCGAAAACATTTTCTCCTTGAAGTTAAGGACTGCTTCTCCTCCATCGTGACCACGTTGACCTTGAGTTGGTCAAAGCTTAAGGTCCTTGCACGGCCCCTGTGGATTTCATATCCTACTTCAGTCCCATGAGTATCCTGAGGACAGGTTGAATCAGGCCTGTATTTCCACTTTTTGCCTTTGTGCAAATCATCTCACTGATTGTGTTAAACTGGGGAGAGCCCCTGGCTAAAATAACAGACCCAAAGCTTCTTGGGGACCACCGTAGTTAACCATCAAAGCCTGCGGGAAGGAAATTATGTCAAGCGAAGCCTGGGCCGAGCCCCATTACTCAGGCATCAAAGTCAGACCATAAATGTGATACAGCCTTTTCTGCACAGAGAGAAAGGGTCATTTCCCAGAGGCGCACATCATAACCACAGAATGAAATTTACATTCCTGCGGGCTCTAATTTCATATTTATGAAAGTTTTATAGGTTTTCTAATAGAGGATGATGCCTAAAGTTTTGCCAAGGTGTAAAAAAAAAAAAATGTTTTATAGTAAATGGATGGATCCACTGAGATTGTCAAGATGTGGAGAAGAGTGGATGGAAAAAAAAATTGCTGAAACATAATGTGAGCAAAGACTAAAATATCCCGGGCATTAATCTTACACCCTGAATGCCATTAAGTGCTGTGATAAGTATTATTCTATTTCATGCCTATAAAAGTGCTTAAGGTAAAACTCACTGTCGTTCCCTGCTCATAAATTGTGACTGTGTTGGAAACCAGCTTTGCGTGAATCGAAAAACATTTCCCTAGCTCTGTCCTGCTGCTCATTTCCATGAGACCCTCCTGTCTCTTTGCCGCGCTCTCTATTTTTGGACTCTCTGCTCCTGTGCAGAATGGGCTATGCACCCCTGAACATATTTTGCATAGTCCCATTCAGCTCCGTTCGCTTCCCTTTCCTCACGAACAAACGCTTCCCGGGATCTAGAATAGAGATGCATCTATTTTCATCTGTCTGCATATGGCAAGAGGGAAGTTCAGCCAATCGGAGCACAGCTTTGAATGTCCGTCCCCACTCAGAGAGATGAGGGTGAGTGCTGCGGACTGTGCAGTGATGCTCAGCCTCAGAAGACACCATGAGCCCCATGTGGACAGCTGCTGTTGTCCTGGGAGAGGCGCTGGCTTGCACTATGTACTCTGAGACGGAGAGATAGCGGGTGCGGTCACACAGCAAGCCTGGCCCCATATGCGCCGCACTTTGCCTAGCAAGATGACACACTTTAACAAACACACTCATGCTCAAGCCCTCTTCATTTCCATTGCAAAGCCTAGAGAAACAGAAATACCAATTTCTCTTGCAAAAAAAAAAAAATCTGTGCACAGAGCCTCCATGTCAGGATGGTGAAAACTATATTTGGACTCAACAATAATGGAGCCGGCGATTTTGTGTGGATGGTGCTTCAGTGATCAGGAGAGAGAGAAGAAAAAAAAAAAAAAGGACCGTATCAGAGTGTATTAATGGTTCTATTATGCTGTGATTACCTAATGCCCGAGAAAGCAATCAGAAAGAGGCAATGTAGGGTGAGATGGCTGTTTCTGTCTGCGGTCTGGATATTGGATTCCTCTGCCCGTGGGCTGCTGGGTATCGCTGGAGTAATTTCCACCGCAGACGAAGACAGCAAAAGAAATCAGAGCTACTGGGAACCGACCGACCGTCTTCATGCGCTTCCCATCTTTGGTGACAAATGCTGGCGGGGCTCAGTTTACGCAGGGAAAATGTTTATATCACCTCATGGTGTTGAGGTTCACAGTGCATGTCTACCTCGTGAACAGGAAGAGAAAGGGACAGAGAGGAAAAAGGACTAAGTAGGGCCTGAGTATCTCCTCCCAGGACGCACCCCGAAAACTTAAAGACCTCTCCTTAGGCCCCGCCTTTTAAATTTTTCCATAGGTCTCAGCATGTCCACAGCAGAGACCAAGCTGTGAGTCTTTGGAAGGACATTTCAGGTCCGAAGGAAAGCACAAAGATCATTTCCCTTGAGAGTTTTGACGGGAAAGTGCCCAGTGACCACGGACGGATGATATTTCTGTGTTTTGTTGAAAAGAGGATACCCCAACTTTCCACTGGCCCAACTTGGGTCTGTGTCTGTCTGAACAGTCCCTTGTGGAGTCCCCAGAGCTATGTCCAGGCTCTGGGTTTTCCGATTTCTGTCTGGGTCCCTCAGACCCCTTTCATGCCAGTGAAATCCCACGCCATTGACCCCGGCCACGGAATCTGACACCGGTCTGAGAACAGCAAGGGGCTGCATCTGGTCAGTGAAGTGATCCGGTTGGATACGTCAGCGAAACTCCAGCCTGAGCACCTTAGACTTGCTTTTCGTGCCTCTCCCTGAGGCATCGATCCTGCAAGATCCTCCTTGCGCCTCTCTCTCAGGAAATGCAGGCTATTCTTTTTTTTAAATTGAATTCTTTATTGGTACAATTTATGTACATGTCACAGTCACAGATAACACTGGGGAGTTTGTACCAATATATGACACAAGTCAATGCTCATTTTCACCCATATCCCCACCCACCCACACCTCCCCACCCCCTATATACATGCTCTTTTATTTTCTTTCAGAATCCTATTTATTCCTTCCCCTCATTACATCCCCACACCAAATTTCCTTTGGAAATCTCCCATTCTACAAAATCTGTCATACTTTGTAGAGCTCATTTGCATCTGCAGGTGCTCATATCCAAGAGAAGATCCGGTATTTTGCCTATCTGCGATCTATTGATTTCACTCATTGCGTGTCCTCCAGGTGTATCCATAATACACATAAATGAATCCATCTTGTGCACATAAATGAATCCATCTTGTGCACATAAATGAATCCGTCTTGTCATGCTTCACGGCAGAGTAATACTCCAAAGAATCGCAGGCTTTTGAGCCAAGCACTGACGGCTGGCAGCCAGCTGTGGTTCCCGCTGCGCCTCGCCCGGCTCCTCTCCCAGCGGCGAGTCCATCCCGAGTCTTCTCTGCCCTCTAAGTGGCTGGGAGACGGCAGGGCCGGAGGGAAACGACGGACGGCCCCAGAAATCGCAGGGTGCCAGCTGCA
>PVIC010037213.1:0-17845 GCA_004025085.1 Thryonomys swinderianus
TTTCCCTGGTCGCTAGCTGAGAAACCCAGCAGGACTCAGCGGGGAGCACTGCCTTATTTAGATGTGCTGCCCCAGGGCAGGGACAGAGGAAGGAGGGGGAGGGGGCTAGAAGCAGATGGGGCAAAGAAGGAAGGAGGCCTGGGTGATTCTGAGAATTAGACATAACGATGACGTCATCACGGGAGGGTTTCGATCGGGTCAGTGGGTGGGGGCGGGGCACGGCGGCTCAGGCTTGTGACTCATTTATAGGAATGGGCTTCGTATCCAGGAGAACGCACTCATTTAGTAAGCCATTCATTGTTTTAACACCTGTTTATTGAGCTGTTATTGTGTTTCAGACCCAGGACTAGGCCCCCAGCGGGAGAGATGGCTGCCAGGGCCCACGGGAGCTGGAAACACGGCCTCCTACAGAGTGTGGGTGTGAGGGACGTGCGAGGAGGCCGGGGGCTTGGCAGACAGACCGATGGACTGACTGGCTCCGCCCAGAGGGCGTGGCTGGGAAAGACTCCCCGGGAGGCGAGGGGTGAGGGGATTTCCTGAAATGGAGGCGGATGGGGAAGGGTGTCCCACAGAGGGAAGGGCATGGCACTGGAGACAGGGGGTGATTTGGGGAACTGTACTGTAGGGGCACCCCAACACCTAGAGCGAGGTGCTGATGCTCCTGAAGAAGGAGGGATAACTAGAGCCCGGGGAGCTCCAAAGATGTTTTCTGGCTGTCAGGATCCGAGGTGTCGCCGCAGGGACAGGAGGCCCCCCCCCCCATTCTCTCTTCTCAGGGAGAAGCCCCGCCAGAGCCAGCAACGGGACCCTGGAAGATCTGGGGCAAGGCTGGCTCTCCTCACTGAGCCCAGGGGCATCTGGTCTGTCTGAGGCTTTGCCACACGTCACCCATGCCACCCTCACCTGTCCTCAGTGGAAGCCTGATGCCCAGCGGGCAGAGGAAAAGGCTGAGAGTCAGCAGGGCACAGGGCTCCCAGGCCCCTTGGTCACTAGGACTCAGCCACTCGCAGGCTGCTCCCTCTGCCAAAGCCTCCCTGGGCCTCCCGCTTCCACTCCAGGGTCTGCAGCTCCTCGTAGCCCTGGCCAGACACTGCCGGGCCTCGACTCTCACCCACACCCGGTCTGACCTCATCTCAAGACCAAGCGCCTGGCTCCTGAGTCGGGAGTCGGGGTCCTAGCTGGGCAGATGGCACACCTTCCCCTTGCCCTGTCTCCGGAGGAGCCTCTAGGGCTCCCTTCTAGCAGGGCCAGGCCCTCTTCTGGGCCACAGCAGCCATTAGAAGGGTGAGGACTTCAGGAGGGACCTTCAGCCGTGGATCATCATAGTTCTGCCTGTCTGTCTGTCTGTCTCTGCCTGCATCTAACCCAGGGTCTTTGCAGTGAGCCACATCCTCAATCCTTTTTAATTCTGAGACAGATCTTACTCAATTGCCCTCAGCATCCCAGGGCTGGGATCACAGCCATGTGGCACCAGCTGGGGGTGGGGCTTTCTTTACACAGGAGATCCGTGTGAACCGTGAGCAGGGCCAGGTGTCCCGGGGCTGCCTCTGCACAGGCGCCAGCCTCAGGCATCGCTCAGGCCTTGGGCAGCCCTGTTCTGTCCAGACAGGAGAGGCCATTCCCACCTGCATTAAGGCACCGACGCGGCCCATGTTGCCTGCTGGCAATAACTTCCCAAACCTGTCTTTGCTTCTCCCTCCAAAATTTAACCTGGAGTATATTTCAAGGGAAATATAAGTCTGTCTCTTCTGATTCATAGCCCCTGAGCTCATCAAAACCAGAACGATTTGGTAATAGCTGCTGGGTTTACTGGATGCCCTCTGGGATCTGTAAAAATCTGTTCCTCAGAAACAGGAAGTTTCAACAGAAGGAAGGAGGCCGGTTGCAAAATTCGACGTGTGATTTGTCTCTGCCGATTGGACAGGCTCATGACACTTCCTTCTTCCATCCCGTTGACAAATACAGGTTCCGTCCCTACTATGTGCCAGGGCTAGGGACACGGAGGTGACCTTTCAAGTGGACTCAGGCTGCTGTAACGGAGCACCACACACAAGGTAGCTTACAGGACAGGAGCTGAGTATCTTCTCACAACTTTGGAGGCTGGAAGTCTGAGAGGAATGGACGGCGCTGGCTTCTCCTCAGGCCTTCTCCCGTCTTCTCCCTGTCTCCCTCGGTTGTCCCTCTGTATCTCTGTCCACATCTCTTACAGAGACACCAGTCACGGGGCCCACCCTGGTGACCTCAGGTTATGCTTGTTCCCCCTTTAAATGGCCTTCCTCCAGAAGAGTCACTGGAGCATCTGAACGTATGCTGGGTGGCCTGGGAGCGCAAGTCGCCCGTGATGGTAGCTGGTCTCCTGAAGTCACCTTCCTGAGCCGCGTCTCTCCCTTTGGCCACCCGGGAGCTCTGCGCCCGGGTGAGGCAGTTCAGGGCGGTTTCTTGGGCCCACTGCCCATGCTCAGTGGCAGAATGGTTCTGGAGATCACCACACCATCTGACATCATTCACATTCGGCCCCGACGCTAGCTGGGGGTCGTAGCCGCGGTACCACAATCCCAAGCCTCGTTCCCGGCTGCGTAACAAGGATGATGATGTCTGTCTCACAGGGAACGTTCGAGCGGAGCCGGGATGAATCCACAAATTCAGGTGTTTTCCCAGCGTGCAGCCTGCTGGGTCTCCCGTGAGGGGAAAGGCTGTGTCCTCTCGCTCTCTGCGCAAAAGAGGGCGGGGAGAGTGCGAAGCGAGGCTTGGGCTCTGACTCCAGGGCCCTCTGCCGAAACGCTGACCGCTTAAGTCCTGGGCTTGGGCCGGGGGATGCGTGGTCACCTCACGGTCTCTGGGGTGGCGCTCACGACGCTGCACCCTCCTGGCACCTGGCTCTGCCACCTGCTGCTGAGCTGGGAACGGTTACTCCCGGCAGGCAGCCGGGCTCCTGGGCCCAGCCGCGAGGGGCGGAGGGAGGCTCTGGGGTGGACCCCACCCCAGGGCCCCGCTGGCAGAACCTCCTTGAGCCCAGTGTAGGAAACAGAGATCTGTGAGGACAGCCTGAACCCAGCTGTGAGAGTGAAGGGCGGAAGGACGGCAGGTCCAAAGGCTGGCCAGGCCCTCTGCACAAAGGGAGCCCTCCGAGCCCAGGCGTGCAGCGACGGGGCTGGGTGTCACCAAGGGGTGACAACCCCAGCTCCACTGCTTCCCAGTCGTGTGACAAAAACTGTTTCTGACCTGCTCCCCAGAAGCTCAAAGTGGAACAACATGCCAGAAAAAAATGTCAGTTTAGATTTTATTAATATTAATTTTATTAATATGCTGGCATCTGTCTTTCCCATTGCCTGGGAAGGAAGGAGAAGGCCCTGCTGTTCTGGTGTCCAGTGTCTGGGGCTCAGGGCTCGAAGCTGTCTGCAGGCCTTCCGCATGCACGCCTGTCGCAGAGCTGACGGGGACGCGCCTCTTCTCCAAAAGAAGAGCACATCCCGCTTCAGCATGGGAGGGAGGAGGCCTCTCTGGGCGCCATCACCCCTCCAGCCTCATCCCACCCCAGCCCGGAGTCCTCCGCCTGCCGCCTCACGGATTACTCACTCCCGGAAGCATGACTGTGACTTGGGCATGAGTAAGGCTCCTGCGCGTCACAGCCTGGCTGCTGGGAGGGTGAGCGAGTCCAGGGCTCCCTCCCGTACCGCCACGCAGCGCCGCACCACGAGCCCGAGCCGTGGGAGCCGGGGGAGCTGGGCTTTGCTTAGCATTGAACGAGACGTCCTCACCCGCTTCCCCGTATTCTGAAGCCCTGACCGGTGCAGCGTCCTCAGCCTGAGGCGGTAGCCCAACCCTTGCCCGGACGGACACAGGCCCCTTGAAGTCCAGGTGACTGTGTTCCTCTGCTGCAAGCGCCCTGGCCACTCCCAGCACAGCCAGGCCCAGGACCACCCCCAAAGTTGGCACCCAGCCTTGGCTGCCTCAGAAAGGCCCCTAATCCCCAGGCCCACCCTGCAGGGTGCGTGCGTGCATGCAGTGGGTGTGGGTGTGTGTGTGTGTGTGTGTGTGTGTGTGTTTATACGCTCATGGACACTCCAATCCCCTGTCAGCCAAGCAAATATTTTTGGTCTGTTTTCCATTTTCCAAGTCTCCTTTCAGAACATTCAGTGGACATGGAATCACAGCAAAGGAATGCATGAATTCAGTGCATTTTGAAATAGCTTTTGACGGTGTTAGGGTTACTGCGCAAGCTGAACGCGCTCATGTAGGCAAAACAACACACGCCAGACTTTGCTGGCACTCGGTAAATAGGGCTAAGGCACCAGCTTCCCCATACCTGGAAAGGGTGTAGTCAGGATGCCGATGGTATGGAAAATAACGCCTGGACCTCGAAGCATGAGGCGGCCCCACCTCAGTGCGAGGTGTAGCCAGCAGCACGAGACAGTGCTTCACGCAGAGTCAGCAGCTCCCAGCAGGCCACTGTTCCAGACTTAGCTGCACGCAGATCTTAGGGGCTACTGCCCGGGACCCACAGAATTTCCTTTGCTCAGAATCAGAGCACTGCACTACACGGGAGGAATCCACTAAAACCTCCTGAGGTAAAACCCACAGGAGCGTGTTATGGGGCCGCCTTTTGGATGCCGCCCCAACCCCTCTAGCACAGGGCCGGAGTAAGTGACAGCTCCCATCCCACCGGAAGGGTGGGTCTGCTCCCTGCTCTCTGCTCTTCCTTAACGTCAGCCTTAATTCTTGAGAAGTTCCGCTCAAAGACAGCCGAGGCATTGGGGGTCTCTTCTCAGCCCCCCACCCCCCACCGGCCCCTTCAGGGATAGCACTGTCCTGACCCTGCGGTGCAGCTATCTCTGGATTCACACTGTCTAGGGGGCATCTGCTGCCACGGACACCGAGACAGGGGAGGCTCTGCCTGGCCGCCCCCCTGAGCTGTGCTGGCTCCTGAGACCCCAACCAAGACAGAGGGTGCCCAGCTGCCTGCTCTCTAACTCCCCCAGGTCCGGTCTCTCCACCCGGCCTGGGGTGTTCTCTGGTCGGAGGGCAGCTGGCTGGCAGCAAGAGAGGCTGCTGCTCTCCACTGCACTGGGTCCCCCAGGCTCTGCGTCTGTCCCTTAAAGGCGGGGCCTCTGAGTACCAAAGGCAGGAAGGGTCCTTCTGCTCCATGCTGCATCGTGTTATGTCTGCCTCGCCTTAGCAGTCAGCACAGAGCTGCTTGAGTGGGAGAAGGGTAAAGAATAAGTGTTGGACAGAGTGGGTTGATACTTTGAAACTCTGAAGCCCCACCGAGAATGCTGTGAAGCTGTGGTAATCAGGAGGCTATGATGCCGCCAGAATAGACAATGGGGTCAAGGAGAAGGTAGAATCTAGAAGCAGATTCCCAGCCACGTGGCCCCACTGACTAACAAAGGCACCAATGTGATTAAGTGGGGAAAGGAAAGTCTTAATTTTATTGATTTATTGATATTTTTTGGCGGTACTGGGGATCAAACTAGTGCTATTGAGCTAAATCACCAGCCCAAAAAGTCAATTTTAAAGGCAGCTAGAATAGTAGGGTATAAAAACCAAAAAAAAGAGCACTGACTCTTCTACTCTAATTCTTCTTCTCCATTTGGAGAGAGATATAGACCTTAGGGAAAAACCTTGAAACTATAAACCTTTTAAAAGAGAAGAGAGAAAATCTTCATAACTTTGCAGAAGACAAAGTTTTCTTCAATGGATCCCCAAAATCAAACTTTTTTTTTTTTTTTTTTCTTTTTGAGACATGGTCTCACTTTGTAGTTCAGGCTGGCCCTGAGCTCACTATGATGCCCAGGCAAGCCACCGCGAACTCAGCAATCCCGAGTGCTGGGATTACAGGCATGAGCCACCACATCCGGCATGGTGGTATGCGGTGTTGATTGTTGGTGGGCGTGTCTCCACGCCCAGCATTCTATGTGGTTACCGGGGATCGAACTCAGGAACTTGCGCTTGCAAGGCAGGCGCCAGAACCACTGAGCTAACCTTCCGGCCCCAAAAACAAACTTTTTAAAAAGCATCAATAAAGCCAAGCGTGGTAATCCCAGCACTTGGGAGGCTGGGCTGAGAAGAAGTTCAAGGCCAGCCTGGATGACATGGTGAGACCCTGTCTCAAAAAATAAAAACCAGGGCTGGGGATTTAGCTTAGTGGTTCCAGCATCTGCCTGGCAAGTGCAAGGTCCCAAATTCAGTCCCCCAGAACCACATGCCACAGTGCCAGGTGTGGTGGCCCTAGCCTGTAATCACAGCACTTGGGAGGCAGAGGCAGGAAGACTGCTATGAGTTCGAGGCTTGCCTGGGCTACATAGTGAGCTCAGGGCCAGCCTGAACCACAAAGCAAGACCCTGTCTCCAACAAAACAAAACAAGAGAAACATGGATAAACTATATTTCATCCATATTTTCTTAAATCAAAAAGCACTGTGAAGAAATTAGGTAAGCCAGTCTGAAAAAATAATTCACAAGACACGTTTGACCAAATTCTTATATCCAGAATGTATAACACCAGCAGATCAATATCAATAATAAAACCGAAGCCAAAGAAGCAGCTCAATAAATACAGCCAAGCCAAAGACTTGACCAGGCATGTCACAAAAGATTACAAGTAGCTAGTAAACAATGAAATTGCTCAACATCATTGTGTTAGTCAGGAGATGCAAATTAAAACTTGGCACAATAACCCATTAGGGTGGGTCACACCCACTAGAGTAGCTAAATTTAAAAAGACCAACAATCACAAATGTTGGTGAGGACATGGAACAACTATAACTCACACACTGTCAGCAAGGTACAACCATTTTTGAAAACTGTCTGGCAGTTTGTTATGAAGTTAAACATGTATCACTCTATGAGTCACCAATTCTACTCTCAAGTATTTACCCAAGAGCAATGAAAATATATTTTTACTGAAACTCTAATCTAGTAATGTTTTACACCAGTTTTACTTAAAAAAGTAAAAAACTGGGACCAAGCCAGATGTCTGTCAGAAGATACATAAGCACATGTATCTCCCAATAACAGAACACAATCTGCAATAGAAATGCAAATTGGGTAGATGCCACATGGGTGAATCTCAACATTACATTGAAAGAAGAAAGCCAGCGCCAAGAGGACTCCCTGGTACTGTTCCATCACAGACAGTTCTAGAACAGGCAGAGGCCACCGGGTGGGAGAAATCAGGACACTGGCTGCCCCAGAGTGAGCCAACTGCCAGGAAAAGGACAGAAGGCAGCTTGTGGGGCGAGGCGCTATACCCCACTTGGATGTGGTTTTGCGGGGTATGTGCCTGTCAAAACTCACTGTCTTATGATCTGCCCATCTCACTGGGCAGAGTCAACCTTGATAAAAACAAAAACAGTGGACAGGCTAGAGAGAAGGGAAATGGGAAGTAGTTTGATGGGTAGAGTCTCAGTTTTGCAAGATGAAAAGTTCTTGAGGTTCGTGGTGTAACAGTGAGAATACACTTACCACCACTTAACTGTGCCTCTAAAAACGCGTCTATAGTGGTTAAGATGGCACTTCTCATGTGTATTTTACCACAATCTAAAAAAATTAAAAAAGAATATGCTACTACTCAAAACCTAACAAATGTTTCGTTGTTGTTTGTGTGTTTGTTTTGCTGTACTAGGTATCAATCAAACTTGGGCCTTCTGCTTCCAAGGTAGACGTGGTACTATTTGAGCTAAATCCTGGCCTCTAAAACCTAACAAATCTTATTCATGAGAATTCAAAACATGAACAACTTAATTCCTTAATATATTTGCAGCTTCTTAAAAAAGAAGACAGGAAAGGTAGATCTAACCTTAGGTATATCTTCTTATAATAAAGTATAATAAAATGAACAATAAATCAGGTCCAAGCCCCTGCTTGCAGGGCACCCTTGCCCTGGCCCTGGCCTGACTATTACCACTTGGTACCTTCCCATGTGTTGTGACTTACTGTGTGGCACCATTGTGGGTTCAGAGGGGGGAAAATGGAGACCATTCGTCCTCCAAGCTTTCCCAAGAGCTGTACCAGGTGTCCTCGTGCTGCTTCAGGGGCCAGTCGACGTTCCCATTGCATGGATGGGGAAGTAGAGGCTCAGAGCGGTGGCGGAGTTGCCCCAGGTCTCATCGTAAGCGAGCTACGGCCCCTGCTCTCCCTTCGCTCTGTCATGGGAAGTAATCAGCTCCCATGCAGGACTGAAAAGACATTTCGATTTACTACTCAGCGCCCTCAATCATGGCTGTCCCCGCCCCACCCCCAAGTCAGATTTTAAGGTCATGGCTCTCTAGAAGACAGAGGGGCGATTTTAATTTTTCTGAAATAAAATATTTACAAACCAGGGATATGGAGAGCACTGTAGTGTGTGGCAGTATGGCAGACGGAAGATAAAGCTTAGCATGTTTAGGAGCCGGAAGGGGCGTTATGTCAGGATGCAGGGAGCAACGGGGGTGGGGTACTGAGGAGCACGTGTCACTCTGCGGCATCCTCAGAAGGGTGCGGTCGCCCACTGCCCTGTGGAGCCTGCGCTGTCCGCGCACAGCCTGTTCTTCCCGCGTCTAGAGCGCAGATGACCACACGAGTGTCCGAGACACCCCGGCGTGGCCTCGGTGAATGTGACGGAGCGGGGGACCCTCCTGCACCTTGGTCCCGCCCACCTCAAAGCCTGGTTGTAAGACCCAAGCAGCCGCACAGCTGACGACCTCGGTTCCTCTCAGGCTCCTGGCCTCCTCCACTCCTCAGCCTTCCCGCGCAGCCTCTGGGGACCTCAAGCCAGCGTCTCTCCATCGGAACTGCCCCGGTTGCTGGCCGGGCCTGCGAACCGAGGTTCTGGGGATAAATGTGGCAGCGACAGTCCCCTCCACGGTCCCAACCACACGGGCTGCTGCCAGAGGTGAGGCGTGCTTCTCTCAGGGGGTCGCGTGGTCAGTACACAGAGGTCACTTGGCTGTTCTTAGGGGACTGACGTGGTCCGAGAAGCCCCACACACGGAGATCAAGAAGGCCCAGAGCGCGGCTCCGGTCAACAAGCTGGGCAAGGAGCCCTTGGGCTGAGTTCAGGCCCCTGTGCCTGCCCAGCTCTGGATGGATGGCGGGGGGGGGGGGGGGGGGGGGCTGCTGGGGGGGGGGGGGGCCCACCTGTCCCCCACCTGTCTGCAATGCTGCACACCCAAGACACTGCGGAAGAGGCTTCCTTTTGAAAACCGAGGGGGAGGGGTGAGCCAGGGAGCCTGGGAGCCGGTTAGGCTCCAGCATTCTGCCTCCTCCCAAGTAAGCAGTGAACACCACACATTCGTAACAGCTTCCCTGATACAGTAGCTGTGGGCTTCCTGTTCAGGAGTCCCTCCACCATGACCTCCAAAGTCGAGCATTTGTTTTTTTAAAAATGAACACACGGAGTGAATATGCCCCAGTGCACAGGTGACTGTTGCGCAAGCCACCCACCCACCTGCTTGGGTGGGGACCTGCCCACAGCTGTCACCCGGCTGCCCGCTCCTGCAGGCACACCCTGCTCATTAGCCACACCCAGCCACCTCGCTGCTGGTTGAACCAGAATGCCAGGAGTGGCTGGCGGCTCCCTGAACCCTGAACAATGGGCTGTGCAGGCTTAATCCAGGCCCAGGGCTTTAGGCTCCACGGAGTCCAGAGCCGGCCCTGAGGATCCTCCCTCTGCACCCAGCACCCGGCCTGCAGGTCCTGTGTCGTGGGGGGCCCAGGAGGGAGCCAGGCTGAGCTCCAGGTGGTAAAAATAGACTCTGTCTAGAGACTGGTGAAGGGTGAGCAGCAGACATTACCTCACCCCTGCTCGGTGGCCCCGGGCAGGTAAGGGACGGGACCTGTTCTGCTTTACAGCTGGGGAGCCGAAGCAGTCTGGGACAGACGGAGCAGGCCACAGGTACAGCACCTGCCTGTACCTGGGCAAATGCCTCAGCTGGCCTGGGCTGCTGCCCAGGGCTGGAGCCTGCCCCGAGTGAAACATGGTGCCTGTTTCCACCCCACAGGAAATCCAGAGCTCACTTCCGTCTCCCCCCTGCCCCCAGCCACCCTTAGGTGCCATGTAGCACCAGGAAGCACAAGCTGCCCAGCCCGCCCCACCTGGGCAGCACCTCTCACAGGCACTTCTGCTAACTCAGGATAAACTGCACCAGGGTTAGGCCCAGGGCAACGTGCTGCTAACCGTGGAAGCTCCTGGCCTTCCTGCTCCCACGATACCAGGGGCTGAGTGTGAGCCACCTCGGCCTAGTCACCGGTCTGACCACAGGGCCAGTACGAAGTCAGAGGCCACAGGCTCAAGGGCACAGAGCCCGAGAGCCAGCAAAGGCCTCGCTTAGACAGGAGATTCCCGTGCCACAGAGCCAGCCCAGCGCCGACCAGCCCAAGGAACCTTAACTCCCGGGTCTCATGTGTTCAGTGTGGGGCTGGAACAAAGGAGACCGAGTCCTCCCCTATCATTAGCCGGGGTTCCCCGACTCCCAGCTCCTCCTTGCCTCTCCCAATAAAATCCACTGTAATTGAGGATTAGAATTAACTTGTTTAAATTAAAGGCTGGGCAAGGAGTAATGGCAGCCATGACAAAGAAAGGCTGTTCAGAAGCAGCACTGAGGGGAAACCCTGAGACGACCAAGTGGGGAGAGGAGAGGACAGGAGACACCAAGAAAGCTGCAAGACCCGCCTGAAGCCTCCGGAAATTCATCGCGTATTCCCAAATCTCCAAAGCCAGGGCCACAGCGCTTGAGCAAAGGGGCCTGTCTGGAGCCGTGGCCGAGGGGCCCAGTGTCATGCAGGACAGGAGGCCAGGAGCACCACCCCAGGCCAGGAGCCAAGGCTTAAAGAGGAGCCATTGTCCGCTTAAAACTGACTGCTGGGGCCTGAGGGTTAGCTCAGTGGTTCCGGCGCCTGCCTCGCAAGCGCAAGTTCCTGAGTTCGATCCCTGGTAACCACATAGAACGCTGGGCATGGAGACTCATGCCCACCAACAATCAACACCGCATACCACAATGCCAGACGTGGTGGCTCACGCCTGTCATCCCAGCACTCAGGAGGCAGAGACAGGTGGATTGCTGAGTTCGCGGCAGCTTGCCTGGGCACCATAGTGAGCTCAGGGTCAGCCTGAACTACAAAGCGAGACCCTGTCTCAAAAAGAAAAAAAAAAAAAAAACTGACTGCTGTACAAGGTCACCTATTAGGAGGGCCCGGGACAAAGAAGTTTGAAGTTCTACAAACTCTATTGCTTACCATTTGAACTGGTTAATTATTTGCAGAATGTGTTTTAATTTACAAAGTATTCTTCCTGTATGTGATGTCATCTGAACCTCATAACAACAGGATAGGTGTTTTGCCATTCCACAGATGACGGAACTAAAGTTCTAAGTGTTTAAGCAACACACTTAAGGGATCCCAATCCCAAAGTGAACAAAGCAGGCCTAGAAGACTGGTGGTCAGATTCCTAGCACTGCATTCTCTTTAGGGCTTTGGGCCCCATCTCAGCACACATGACCGACAGAGGGCCCCCCCATTTCAAGGCCATGAGGTCTGCCTGCCGAAGGTCCTAGAGACTCACCGCCCCATGATCCCAAGCCCAAGCAGGCTCCCTAGGGAGGAAGTGGGCCTGACACCGTAGATCTTCCTGGAGGTCGAAAGGGCTGGGTTTCTCTGCTCTTTGGAAGCGCCCTGAGGTTACTTCTTGAGAAACAGAGCCATCATCTGCCTTCATATACCTGAAAGGTCATGGCAACAGGGAATAGCCTTCTGAGGCGGCCGACCAGGTAGCGAATGGGACAAGGCGAGGAAGAACTCTCCGGGTACAAGAACTGCCTTGAGGTGTAATAGTTTGATCTGGAAGGTGATAAACTCCCCATCAGTGCGGGCCTTCCAGCAGAGACTGGTTAACCTTCTGCCCTGGGAATGTTTGGAAATTCGACCACAGATAGTTGAGTGGGCAGAATGGAATGCATAATATTCACATTAAAGTGAGTCTCCATTGGGAACTATTTCTTCTTTTATTTGAATACCTTGTGTTGCTCTATGGGCGCCATGTTGGATCATGGTCGAGCTGTCCCTGGGTGTCTCACTCCTGTTGTTACAGATGAGGGATGCAGGAGGGGAAGCGATCCAGAGAGGGATGCAGTGAGAATGTGTGTGCGTGTGCACACCCATGTGTCTGTGCATTGGCCCTCAATCACAGCAAGCTAAAGGTCTAGCGTGGGAGGTACTCCCAGTACTCTGTGCACTGCGGCTCTAAGGCCTCCTTCTCTGCCCTCCCTGGGAGCTAACTAGGTCATTCCCATTACTCTGGGTAACCTGCCAGAGACGTGCCTGCCCTCTGTGGGCAGCTGTCCCCTTTGCCACAAATTAAGTGGTCAGGTTGAGTAGGGACAAGCCCTGCCTTGGGCATGGGCGCTGGGCGGCCACCTGCACCCGGGAAGCAGCCAGGCAAGTCAGTGGCCATCCTTCCTCTGCAAGCTGCCTGGACAGATCATCACAGCCCAGAGTTCTCCTGGGGCCTCCGCAGACCGAGCCTGGGGTCCGGGACCTCCTGTGGGAGAATTTGACAGTGGCGTCCTAACATGGACACCCTGAGCTGGAGTCTGAAGAAAGGAGAAACTGCCAAGTAATTTAAGCCCTTGTGGCTCTATTTCTTTGAGTCTTCTATTTCACTGAGTTCAGTGGAGATTAAATTAAATAAACTGGGAGCCCCTAAAATTCCCATGAAAGTTTGACCTTCAGATGCTGAGACTGCGATGGTATTTAGAGATGGGAACTTTAAAAGGTGATGAAAATGAAAACATTAGGGGGGGCCCTCATCCACTTGACTGGTGTCCTCAGAAAAGATGATGTGACCAGAAGGATCACACACAAAGAGAAGACCCCGTGAGGACACACGGACACCAAAGACGCAAGTGTGTACAGGGGCAGTCATGTGAGCAGGCAGCCAAGGCCAGCCGTCTACACGCCAAGGGGGGCTGCTTGAGAATCAGCACTACCGTCACCTTGACCTTGGGCTTCCAGCCTCCACAACTGTGAGAAACTGAGCCGCCCAGGCTGCGCTATCTGCTTACGACAGGATAGCATATAAAGCACCAGAGCAGTAGCCACACATAGTACTCACTCAATAAATGCTAACTGCACCCATAAATACGATTGCTTACCTCAGCTGTATACCCACTCTGAGTTTGCTGCTGTAACAAATTACCATCCACTCACTGGCTTGAAAGACCACAAATTTATCACCTTACAGTTCTGCAGATCGGAAATCTCACTGGGCAAAAGTCATAGTGACATTGGACTACTGGCTTCCCGATGTGCCAGGAGAGAAGCTCCTGACCTTTTCCAGCTTCCACTGCACGCTTTGTGCTGCTGCTTCCTGCACCTTCAAAGCCCACAGGTGGCATCTGCGCCTGTGCACAGATGCGGACCCCCTGAGGACACCAGGCCTCTCCAGACCAGCCAGGGTCACCTCCCCCTCAGGGCTATAGCTCTGTCCCACCCGGAAGCCCTCTCGCCATGGAAGGGAAATAGCCACAGATCTGCGCACCAGCTGTGCATCTCCAAGAAACATTATTCTGTCTGTCATACACAGTTTGTTATTAATCGAAGGGAGCGAGCCATAGAACAGCACATATAGGCTCCTATTTATGCAAAAAGAAAATACAGAGAGTAAGAAATGTATGAAACTACTGACCCCATGGCATGCAGGGAGGGAGCTGAGTTTAGATCCTTTATGTACTGCTCTAAAGATATCTGACAATATGGCTTTATAGATAATGACTTGTATAATTTTTCTAGCTTTGTTTGCCTTTTGAAACAAGCTGCACTAAGTAGGTCAGGCTGGCCTTGAACTCACGAGGGCCTAGGCTGGCCTAGACTCACAATCCTCCTGCCTCAACTTCCCAGGTACTGAGATTACAGGCAGGTGCTACCACAGCAAGCTCTACTTGTACAATTTTTTCAAAGAAATTTTAAGTCATCCGAAGAAAAGAGAAGAGGCGTGTTCCCAGTCTTATGGTGCTCAGGCTGGGACGGTGCCCAGAGCTCCTGGCAGGTGTTGTAAGGAAAGAGGGCACAGCTCTGTGGCAGCTGGGCCAGGGCTGGCTGCCCCTGGGCAACTTCGGCAGCTGCTGTTCTTAAGGGTAAGAGGGAGTTTTCCACGATGGACGGAGGGAGCAGAGCAACACTGGGGACAATGAGCCCAGGAGACTCCGCCCTCTGGCTGCGTGGGCACTGTGTGCTGGGAGCACAGGCTGGAGGCAAGAATTGCACACGGCTGCCCGAGCCTGTTCCCAGGGCAAAGGTGGCAAGCACATGTACCTGCCGAGTGCTGCCTGCCCGGCCCTGTGCTGGGCTTGGATAAGTGAATTCCTGCTAGAAGGGGCAAGCCAGGCTGAACTTTGATGGTGGCCGATGGGCTGGCGTGAGGAAGGAGGACATGGCAGGGTGGCCCGGGGCAAGGCCTGCTCCTAGCTTGGTCGTGCACACAGGCAGGGGTGAGAAAGGAAGCGGAGAGGGCCACGTCTGCAGGAAATCCCACCCCAAGGCCTCCCACAACTGAACATCTCCTCAGTGCTTCAGCCCCCGATGGGGCCGCACTGCAGGGAGGCTCCGGCTGCTGCCTGGGCCCGGGGAGCCTCCTGGGGCTAACTCTGGACTTGGCGCCTCAGGGCTGATGAGGGGTCTCTAATCGGAGCACATGACCGCTGACCACAGCCCTGACCCTGGGCACCACGGCAGCAATCAACATCAGGACACTCTCGCAGGGCACCTGGGTGGGGGCGGGGAAAGCAGGCAGCCCTTCCACCTGTGTCCTCTGCCTCCCGCCCTCGTCCGGACTTGCACAGAGGAGGCAGCTGTGCCTGAGGGTGCAGCTGTAGGCGGAAGGAGCTACAGGTGGAGCGAATGGGGCTTGATCACACGCGGCCAGCCCCGTTTTGCAGAGGCACGTGGGCCTAGACAATGGACCCACATCCTGGTCCTGCCAGTTTCAGTCAAGCTGTTCGGCCTCTCTCTGCCTTAATTTCCCCATCCTTAACCTGGGGTACTTGGTGGTAGCTACCCCGTGGTTACCATGTGGTTCCTGCTGGGACACAGGGGTGGCACTCTGGGGACCCTCCGGGGATCTCTCAGCCAGCCTGGCAGGCGAGGGCGCCGTTGGGGACTCCCTTCCACCAGGTTACCACGCTCACACGCTCACGCTTACCTGCGGCCGGTGCCCGTGGCGTGACCTGAAGCACAAGCAAGGGAAGAAGTGGCGGCCCTGGGGTAAGGCTGCTTAGACAGTGGCTTTACATGGCAGTAGGCATATCCCTTGGCACAGAAGGGGAGGCGGGAGCAGGGGCTCCGGAGCAACAGACACCCCAGCAGGGGCTGTGGCACCGAGCAAGGGCCTGTGACCTGCTCAGGTAGCCCCTGCCCTCAGGCATGCTCCCCTCCCGAGAACAGGGCAGGGCAGCTGGCGGACCCTCCCCTGCCAGCCCACGGTGCTAGTGGCTGAGCGAGAAGCAGCAGCAGTCTGTGTGGTTTCTTAAAGTCACTGCGAAGTGGTGTTGGGAGGCAGCTGACGAGTGAGGCCCAAGCTATCAGCTCATCTCAGGAAGGGGCAGAAACTGCGACCACAGAGGAAGCTCAGCTGCTACCGCGCAGCACAGCCGTAGCCAAATGGCTCCAACCCTCAGGTTATCATGGGGAAGAGCGGCTAGAAGATGACAGAGGGAATCGTTATGCGGCCCTAACTCGGCCTGAGCCCTGTGGGCCTCATGTGATCCGGATGGCAGTGCCGTGAGGTAGACAGCACACGACCTTCAGTTTGCAGGTGAGAAAATAGAAGTTCCAGGAGGACAAGTCATCTGGCCGAGGTCACTCAGCAAATGATGGCCAAGCAGGGATGTCCAGATCCAAAGTGGCTGCAGAAATCCCAGCTGGGACCTCTCTGGTCACCTCTGTGGTCTATCACGAGCTGCAAAAAGCAGGAGCCGCTTCCTGGGGCCTTTGGCATCCACCTGGCTGCTGTTTGGAGCTGGGACCTCAGTGAGATGTGCAGGTCTCTCTGCAGCCGAATGCTCTGGGCTGCTTTCATGGACCCAAGAGGATCTCTCCCTGTTTTTCTCATATCCCAGGCTTCTGTTTCTCCTGCACCTTCCTTTGCAAGAGCTTAGCACCCAAGTCGGGGATGTAGCTCAGCAGCACTGCACCTGCCTTACAAAGGTAAGGTCCTGAGTTCGATTCTCAGTACCACACGAAACAACCCAAAAAAACCTAGTATCTAAGTCCTTTCCACAGAAATTGCCTATCTTTGATTTATAAAATAATAACATCTGTGAAAACTTTCACAAGGGAGCTTTACATCCAGGGTTCATCTAGTTCTCCCAGACCTGGTCATCAGTGTGATCGTCCGTTTGGTGGTCAGCTGAGGCCGAAAGAGGACTGTACACAGGTGCCGCAGCACCACTTGGGGCTCCTCAGTGCCAGCTGGCGACTTCGGACAGTCACCCAGGGCCGGGAACCCGAGAGAGCTGCGAGGACTTGACGCAGATCCGTGAGGCCAAGCCCTGTAGTAACACAGTGGATGGTGCATTCACAAGACTCAATTTTTCAATATTTTGAGGTTCAAGTTTCTAAAAATCGTCCTTCTTTCTGAGGACATGTTTAGTTTCCCAGCAAAACTGAGCACAGAATACAGAGGATGTCCATATCACACACACACACACAAGAGCCTTTCCGAATCAGCATCACCAAACCACAGTGGTTCCGTTTGGGGGTTTGGTTTGTTTGTTTGTTTGGTGTTTTCTGTTTGTTTGTTTGTTTTGTAGGTTTAAGGAGACTAACACTGAGCCACAGATCCAACACTTTCATGTATTTTTCTTTTTGAAACCAGATCTCACTAGTTTGCTAAGTTGCCCAGGCTGGACTCAAACTTGTGATCCTGCTGCCTCAGCCTCCCAGGGTGCTGAGACTACAAGCGTGCAGCACCACCCTCCACTCACATTTCTAAGAACACATGGACCTACACTGATTCTTCACTGTCACCCACAGCCCAGCATGTACATCAGGCTCATTCTGGAAATTATACACATATGGTTTTCACAGGTGTGTAATGACACGTAGCCATCATTATGGAACCGTGGAGAATAGTTTCCCTGCCCTAAAAATCTGTGCTCTGTCGTTCCCGCTCTCTGCCCCTACCCCTGGCAACCACTGATCTTATTATATAGCCTTCATACTTTTGCCTGTTTTAGAATAGTATACATGTAGTTGGTTTCATACAGAATGTAACCTTTTCAGGCTGGCTTCACTTAGTAGTATACCTTTAAGGTCCTTTTGTATCTTTTCAGGGCTTGATAACATATCTTTTTAGCCCTGAATAATATTCCTCTGTCTGGATGGACCACAAGTCACTTATCTATCACCTACTGAAGAATATCTTGATTACTTCAAAGTTCTGGCAATTATGACTAAAGCTGATATAAAATACGGGTGGAGGTTTTTGTGGGTGTCAGTCAGATTACCTGGTGCTAGAACATAATACCTGACAACCACAACTTAAAAAGAAGAGAGAGAAAAAAGAAGAAAGAAAAAGAGGAGAGGTTTGGGGCTGGAGATTTAGCTCAGTGGTTCTGGCATCTGCCATGTAAGTGCAAGGTCTTGAGTTCAATTCCCAGTAACCACATACCACCATACCAGGTGTGGTGACCCACGCTCACCAGCAATCAGTACCACATACCACAATGCCTGGCATGGTGGCTCATGCCTGTCATCCCAGCACTTGGGAGGCAGAGGCAGGAGGACTGCTGTGAGTTCGAGGCTTGCCTGGGCGACAGAGTGAGCTCAGGACCAGCCTGAACTACAAAGTGAGACCCTGTCTCAAAAAAAAAAAAA
>PVIC010037214.1:0-18197 GCA_004025085.1 Thryonomys swinderianus
ATCTGGAGTGACCAGAAGTTGACTGGGTCAAAGTCCACTAAGGGTGGCAAATGTATTAGGATCATTTATCAGGAGCATGACTAGGGGAATAGGGGTAGAATTTAGTTTTGTGATAAAGAAGAAAGTTATCTTGGGCACAATCGCTAATAAACGGGTCAAGAGACAGACCTGGATGTGATCACTCACTATATGAAGTCAAGGTTCTTGCCAGCATTCCTACACAAGAGTAGCTTCAAGCGACAAGGTGACAGAAACAGTGAAAGGGTCAGGATGCTCGCTGGAAGGGAAACAGGTAGCTTGATATTGTTTTTCTCTTTACTTCATATATGATTGATTGAATTTTATTTTTCCAAGTCACTTAACTAATTCATAACTCAGATTTTTCAGATATCAACAGTAAAATTCTTCAACAGCCCCACTGAGCATTCCGTGGCATATTATTAAAAGACCAATTAGTTTAAACCCAAGGATATTCTGTAGTCTTGAGACACCATGTGATAATTTTTTAAAAAGAGATCAGTATATTTTGTTTACATGACAAATATTCATAAAGTACTTTCCAGGTGCAAAGGCTTATTCTAGGCACTGAATCATCACTATTATGTTACTTTATATATTTAAATTATCTTGAGATCTTTAAACATGTCTAGCTCAATCTATTGTTTGGCGCTCACTTGCTGAAGGGAATTCAGGATCCCAAATGACGCCATCTCCGCCTCTTGCTTTTATTCAATTATAGTGGTAACCTGAATAATACAAAAATCCCTTCTAAGCCATCAGTCATAGCTGACAGCCTGGGCAGATTTCCTGAGTCTCATTTTTCCATTTCAGTGAAGTTAGGTTCATGCCAAAGAGCTGCCAGGGCATAAAACCATCACAAGAGAATTAATGGGTGACTTATCATTGATGAGAAAGACAAAGATCCATCACACACACTTTGTCCCCCTGCCCTGTTCCCACCTTCCTTCTGGGAGACTGGTCTCTGGGCTCCCTCTACACAGGATCTAATCATCAGGATCTCTCGTACTGGTGCAGTAGTGTTCCTTCCATTCGGCACACGGTCTGGATGACAACACCCCAGTGGCTCAGAGAGGATATGGTGAGATCTTGAATTCCCCCCCTGACCTGCTGTGCAAAACTAAGATATAGCAAAGTTCTCCGGAACACCATTATTGCCACAATGCTTTTTTGTTTTCTTATAAGTTTGCATCATAACTCATTATGTTCTAGGGAAGATCTAGCCACTTGTCCTGGAGCTTTGGGGATCTCACCGTGTTCCCAGTTGTTATATAATTTCTTGAAAGTTATTCATAATAGATTGGCCCAACAAGCTACGATTATGCTTTTACTCATGGTCTGAAGAATAGATTATGTAGTCTTACTCTTTTTTTTTTCATAAAGCTGTGCATCAGAGGTTGAACCTAAGTCTTTACCACTGACCTAAGTAGAGAACATCTTAAAACTGGTTCCAAGACACTTTTCACTCAGACCCTGAAGGACAGCAGGGGTATAATTGCTCATCTACTTAAGCCTTCCAGGAAGGAAATAGCTTACGAGAGGAAGGGAACTGTTATGTGAGTTTCCATAAGACTGCAGGCCAAGACTATTACATGTCACCACTTTTCAAATATTGGGGAAAAATACAATGTACTCTATCATTTCTCTGGCTAAATGCAACCTGCTCTTTTATTTATCCAATTCACTGAAAAGATTGTATTGAATGTCTTAGAAAATTACAATACTATGTACTAGCAAGTCTTGTATTGGGTATTATGTTTGCTCTGTGAGTATGTGGCTCACACTGCATGCATTTGGCTTTAACTCATTTTGCAGACAGAGTTTTAAGTGGAGGGGAGCAAAGAGCTTCCTTCACCTATTTAGGGAACTGTCTGACTTGTGGAGAGCATTTCCTGGGGTTTTGCCTTCTTTGGTAAGGGAGCTCTTTGTTCAAGATAGCCCTAACCCTACCCTTTTCCAAGTTCACTACAGAAACATAATTGCTATACTGTGTGTATAAACTAACAAGGACATAAAGTGATTTTACAACCCAAGACTGAGTCACTGTCAATTTTGTCACCCTACTGGTCACTGGGTTGGGTGTGTCTGTCTCACCAAGCCAAAATCACATCAAGGGCTTTTATCACTAGAGATAGGTAAAAATTTCTAGTTCTGAATAAACTAGGTTTTCAACTGTGGGAAGTCTCTGCTCATCTCATCATCAGCTTCGTCATCTGGGGAAAGGGACTAGTCAACTGCTTTGTAGAGTTGAAGGGAAACTCTGGAGAGACATTAGGTGGAAAGTATCAATATACAACATACCACAGTGCAACAGTCTTCATCCACTTTAACATTTGACTGAGGACAACCTGTAGGCTTCATCCCTCTTGTCCTTCCCCTTTCACCCAACACCCAAACAAACTGTTAGGAAAGGATCGTTCCTCTGATGTTAGAGGGAGACTCCAACTATACAGCTTCTGAGACCCTGTCTGGCCTTTTCACTCTTGCCACAGCGAAGCCTCAAACCGGTCACTCAAACCACCTTCACACCAGCTTGGGACTCACATTGCTCTCCCCAGAAATCTTCCCTGAGTGAGTTATTAAGTTTTACTTACCCTCTTGGGGTGTGTGTGTGTGTGTGTATGCACACACATGTGTGTAATATTATTGGTCTTCCTATCTGAAATAAATATTGGGTGAGTAGGGGCCCCCTCATTTCTGTCATGTGTATGCAACACACAAAATACTTAGCTATATTCATTCTATTAAACAGCCAAAGTTTTGATTTTTAGATTAGGTACAAGAGCCTCACAGCTAATAGTCCCTCACTTGAACTTAAGACCCTGATCTAGCAATAGTCACTTTGGAGGGATGGGCAGTTATTTTCAGAAGGACTGAGTGGGGGGTCGTCTGCTCTGGGGAGGACTTGCTCCCTCCATGTTGCTCCTAAGGTGAATCAGAGTAACCTAGAAGGCTGGGACCACGGGAGGGTGTGGCTAGCCACTGCATGTGTTGGAGGCAGAACTTCTCTTTTCCTCTAACCTGTATGCACACATTATTCCCTTCTGCAAAGAGCACCCTACGCTTCAAAAACAAAAACATAAAAACAAAACAAAACAGTTCTGAGATGTATTACCAGGTCATCTAGGGATGCACTGCGACACATTCTTGGTCTTTGGAGCAGGAGCAAGCTCAGGGCAGGTGTCACATGTATGCAAAACCATTTCGCTTCCCTTCTTGGGAGATCCTTTTGCTCCTTTGCAGAAGGTGGGATTAAACAGGTGGGAGCTGAGGTTATGTTCATGGCAAACCTCACATCCCAAGGTTCCTCTCCCAGTTTCTATTTGGGCCCATTTTCTGGGTCTGCAGAGATCTGGATCCAGGGGTGGGGAGAGAAGCATGCACTCCTGGGTGGGGCTGGTGGGCTCTGACATCGGCCCATAGAGGACATAGGAGCCAGGAATTCAGTGCAACTTGCTGATCTCCTAGGAAAAGGGAAGATCATGGCTGAAGAGAATGTTTTCAGGGTTGCATCAGAGGGTGTGGGGAAGCCTGAAGATAAGGGGGTAAGGCTGAAGAAGCAAGACGAACAGTTGGGAGCCACAGTCAGGCAATCAGAAGTAAAATATTAAAGTCACAGTCTCAGAGTAAGGAGGCTTATTGAGATCTACTTAATTCACTTGCTAAACTGCCCCCACATGGGGACCACAAGCCAGTCACTACATAAAGCAAAAACAACTGAGTAGATAATTTGCATTGTATTTTTTTCAGACAATCAATGGATGGCTGGGAACATAGTGACCATTTAGCAAGGCCAGTCTTCTAAAGGGACTGTGGATTGAATATACCAATTCTTACAGGGTTGCTGGGACAATAATTCTGATTTTTTTTTCTTGAAATTAGACCCTGAAACATCCTAAGCCCATTTTTTTTTTGCTCCAAATCATCGGGCCAAAGTGTGTTTACATTCTACACACCGGACTCTATTTTCCTTACTTAAGTGTGCCTAAAACAAAGGCAAACATTATGATTTAGCTAAATCAGCACAATAATCTGTGGAGATTTTTAAAAACTCTGTATGATGATTTGGGTTCAGAACAGCAGAGCCAAAAATATAAACTTTTGTTTATGTTTTGTTAATGTGCACTCTGGTCTGCATGCAAAGAATCATAGATTGAAACAGTGAAATAAAGTGCGCAAGTTTCCAAAACCAGGACAACACTGGAGGAAGTTCTCCCGGAATGCATCAGCCTTCCCCATATGCTGTGGTGTCTGTTATCCAGCAGGGTCCGGAGACACATGTGTGGGAGAAAGTCGGAGGGAGAAGAGAAGTGTCGCTAAGGAAAGAAATCAAGTTCCTTGAGGGCCCTGAAGACAATGCTGTGACTTAGTAATGGACATAAATCACTGTGTTCACAGTCACCAAGCACCTCTTCAAGAATTTGGATTCCACACAAAATTCTTATTGCTAAAAGTAATTTTTAAACATCATTTGTCTACCTGAATTGATCATAAAATTTACTTTACATTGTACACTCATAAAAGTAGTGATTCATAGAAATTAATTGGGGGTGTTTTCCCTCAAAGTCTTTTTCTTATTAGACAGAAGAAAGTATGGGGAAAAGGGTGCAATTTAGATGTTTTATGCAATTTGTTTCTGAGATGTTTGTTTTTCACAGTTGACTAGCTGGGGGCAGGATGGGGGCACAGAATTCAAAGGAAAGAAGGAAGGAAGCAAGGACAGAAAATATTGGGAAATGTCAGAAAGTGGAAATGCATTTATTTAAGAAAATTGAATAAAGAGAAAATAGAAGAAATAACTAAAATTTTTCATTACGTGATTTTGATCTCCAACATGTTGAAATACCTACAGAGAACAGAACTGAGGGTGGATTGGAGAAGAGAAGAGGCCATTTTGCAAGTCCCCAGGGGAGGATCTGAAGGTGTCTGCCCGAGATTATAAAGACATGGTGAGGCAGCAGTGCTGTGCCACCTTAATATGGCTAGAGTAATCTTTTCTGTGTTGGGATTTTCCCATAAGATGTGGCCTGGACATTATTTCTATCCCAGAACTCAAGAATCAGGTCACTGGAAGGGGTGAGGATTTTTTTTTTTTTTTTGAGACAGGGTCTCGCTTTGTAGTTCAGGCTGGCTCTGAGCTCACTATGTAGTCTAGGCAAGCCTCGAACTCAGCAATCTTCCTGTCTCTGCCTCCTGAGTGCTGGGATTACAGGCGTGAGCCACCACGCCCGGCTGGGGTGAGGATTTAATCAGCGTGTAAAAGAACAAGTGATTTCTAAGTTCAAAAAATGAACAAGCAGGTGGACCGCATTTTCTTTAAACAGATCTCGTCACTATAATGCTAAGTGACATAAATCATACAAAGAAGTATAAATATTGCATGGTTTCTCTGATGTGAGAAACCCAAAACATAAATAATTCGAAGAGCAGAATGAAAAAGTGACGTTTGGAAACTGGGAGGTAGACCTTGTGGAGATGTGAATGAGACCTGGGGAATTGGAGAGAAAGTGGAAATAACCAAGATATGTGTGTGCACCAACAAAGAAAAATAAAATAAAGTAAAATAAAATATAAAAACTCCCAAGCCAGCAGGAAGATCTACCTTTATTTTCAGGGACCAGATATTTCTAGTCAATAGTGCAGTGCAGTGTAGTGAGATCATCAGCAGAATATGTGGCTGATCCTCAGTATTGTGGATTACCTATCTAGGAATTTGTTAATTTGCTATAATTTACTTGTACTGGCAAAATCAACATTTAAAAAACTTTAACAGATGTTCATGAATATATACACAGAGCAGCAAAATACTGGAGTTATTCAGACACTGCTTTCCAGCTAAGATGGAATAAGTTGTTATTCTGTCTTCTTTTTTAACTTTTACACTATAGCCAAATGCCCTTTTCAAGCTCTGCTTACTGCTGTGCTTTTAACAATTTTTATTCTTTGCATTTCTGTGCTTATTACTGTTTAGAATAGCCCTAAAATGTAACATTAGTGTTAGCGTGCTTCCTAGCATTCCTAAGCATAGGAAAGGAAGAAGGCTGTGAAATGACTTACAGAGAAAATGTATGTGCTAGACAACCTTCATTCGGGCATGAGATATAGTGCTGCTGGTATGGACCTGAGTGTTAATGAATCAAATATATATATATATATATATATATATATATGAAGAGATACATTATATTATTATATATTATAAAATATATTATATATATTAAGAGATCTTTAAACATAAACACACATAAAACCAGGTTTTTCATTGATTGGTTGACAAAACACAGGCAAAGACTTGTGGGAACATACCCTTTCACCTAAAAACAGTGTTTCAGCATTTGCAAATACAGCACTCGTGGTGAGTTTATAGAAAATAATCCATGGGAATAATGGGAATCAGCCATAGATGCAATCATAAAAGTTCCAATGGAAATGCAGAGAAAGTGACTAATTCTTATTGGGCCAGTTAAGTGTAATAAAGGAGATATGTTTTCTAAGAGATGTCAAAAAGCATACTAGAAAAACTACATCTAGTCTGCTCAAGGCAGTAGAAGGAAGACAAGTGACTAACATCTCAACATTCCATCTTCAAATTAAGCTCTTTGTCACATGCAAAAATTTTAAAATCATGGCACAAAGTTGCATGACATCAAAAACACATGTGTTACTGTGTTTGGTGGAGAGCTTTAGCACCTTGGGGAGCTGCTGAAAAGCTGGAAAGTTTATTCCTGCCCCGCAGACAGCTCTGCCCTGAGGGAAAGACTCTCAGCACAGCCTCAGGAACCAGCCTGTTCAGCTCCCTCGTCTTTAACCCTGTTGCATCTGAATGTTTGAGCTTCCACAAGGTTTCTCTGAGTCACAGAGTTATCTGCAGGAAGTTCTTCCTGGACAAGTTTCTCCTACATGGAACAGGAAGCCTAGGTCTTCTTAAGGGGAAAGAATTTATCCTACTGGTAACATTTGTACCATATTTGACATTTCCCAAACAATTTGTATCAGAGCTACTGTGAGGACAACATGACCCCTAATATTCATAGATGACGATCAGAAATGTTAAATGATTTCCTCACTTTACACACAATGGATAAGACTTGGCCATCACCCTTCTGGCTTTGATGTTCACATTATTCTTTTATTTTTTAAATTGAATTCTTTATTGGTACATTTTATATACAGCTCACAACCACACACAACACTGGGGAATTTGTACCTGTATGTGACACAGGTCATCATTTTTACCCACATCCCTACCCACCACCCACCCCCTATTTACATGCTCTTTTATTTTTTTCTGAATCATATTTATTCCTTCCCCTTATTATGTTTCCACACCAAATTCCATTATTCTTGACACCTCAGTAATTTTCTAGGCGAGTTTCAGGCTGCTCCTGTTTTGACGCCCTGAGATGTCTCACATGTAGAGAGACAGCCATGAAGACTGGAAGTGTTCAGCTGCAGATTCTAATGTTCTGTGCAGCTCAGCTCTACTTATATTCATTTAAGTCATTAATTCATAGAATTATGAATATATGCATGTCTTTATAAAGATACATATAAATTTCATTTTAGGAAGCATTTTTTCTACTTTTTGGAGTTTAGAAATCATAGATACCCACTGATGGAGAATTGATATTAACTAAAGAAAAATAGAACCATATGCCCTTTGTTTTTGCTGTTTCTTTCTGTGGTTCCTTCCCTTCCTCCTCCCTCCTTTCCTTCCTTTTTTTTTGTACTAGGGATCGAACTCAAGACCTCACACTTACCAGGCAGGGACTGTGCCACTGAGCTCAATATCTGGTCCCCTTCCTTCCTTTTTAAATGAGTGTGCTGGGGATTGATTTACCCTAGGGCTTTGCACAAGCTATGTGTGAGCTCGAATGCTGAGGCCTGAGCTTGGTTTTGAAGGTCACTTCTTGGTCACTCAGTCTAATTCTTTATTTTGTAGATATAACAAAGCAAGACAAGGAGGAGGGTAGTTCTGCAGACAGACTGCAGTGTGAAAAGTTGGTGGGCCAGGTTCCCTCAAGGATAGGCCATCCTTGCTTCCTGGGCTGGCATTGAGGGATCCAACGTGGGCCAAGGCTTAGGACCCAAGAGTTCTGGGCTCAGTTCCACTTTTGTTACTTCCTTTCCTGGGCAAATTACTTAACATCCCTGAGCTTCAGCTTCTTCATATACTAAGACAATAGCGGACATTCCTATCTTGGGGCCTAAGGGGAGTCACTGAGTAACACAATTGTCATCCTCAGGATGTCTGCAACCCCTTGAAAGATAGCTGGCAATTTCCCACAAATGGAGATCATGACCTCAATTTTATTACTCAGGAGGCTGAACTGCAAAATATGTGATGTGAATCTTTAATTACCTTGGTTCCTAACATGTTGTCACTGAGTTCTATTTCCTTTGCTTGTCTAAGAATCACTTATCTCTTGGGAAATGGCAGAGGGATCCACTGCAAACTGAACAGAGCATCAGAGAGATCTGTGACCGTTAATGGAAGTGGAGATAGGAAACTTGATAACTTCTCCTTAAAACCACCCATAATGAGATGCTGCTTGGGGAGGAGAACATAGCGCTATGCTCCTTTAGGGATCTTGATACAAGGTGCGACGTGGATAATCTGTGGTCGATGTCCACTGATTTGTATATTCTGTGCACGTAGGTACCACATGGTGTTAGCAACGGAAGACCATGGTTCCTGACCCTTTGCCTGTTGTCCTTCCCGTCTGAAGAAGCTACTGTGTTTATTCCAAGAGCTGGGCAGTTTTTAACATGGTTTAGTACATTCTCAAACACAACCTATTTTTTTCCCAGCCATGAAATCATATACAGCGCTCAGCTCAATGTCTGGCTGCTCTGTGTGGCTTCCTGCTGGTTGTCTCTGTCTGTGAACCATGAATTGTAATGATAAACAATGACCTGGAGATTTATAGAAGCAAAATGTTCAAGCTTTACTTTGTAAGATACTGTGTTTCTGTATTTTTTTTTTCCTTAGAATACTGGCTTTCCTTTTGGGTTCATATCTCTTCTTATTGCACGGAGCTGGCATAGTTTGACCCACATGCCCAGGGCACCTTTATAAAATAGTACAGTATCTACACAGAACCTGTGTTCACCCACCTATACTATTTTAATCACAGCTAGATTATCTAATATAATATCAATGCTATAGTTGTTACACTGTGATGCTTAGTGAATAAAGAAAATATGTCTATGGATGTTCAGTAGAGATCTTTAAAAAAACAGTTATTTTAGATCCGTGGTTCGTGGAATCCACTGATACAGAATTAGCAGAAAAGGGAGAGACCAACTATATTATTGGTCTTCAATGCTAAAGTTTTTTGTTTTATTTTCAAAGCTACCTGGTATTTTTATTTTTTAGAACTTCTTTTTATTCCATTCTCATCTTAATTTGGATATTTTAAACTCATGTTATTTTACTCATGTAAAAAGTAACTCATTTTTACTCATGTTAAAAAGTAACTCATGTTACTTTTTTTTGACCCCCTTATTTGGATGTGAATTGTCCTAGTCACTGAATCTAATGGGTTTTTCTTAAGCACTTGCTGTCTTTGGTTTGCTTTGTAGTTTTTAGACTCTGAGCTTATTGTCAATGGGAACTTAGGGGACTCACAGGCTAGAATTGGAGGAACCCCCTGATTTGGCTTCCTTTTGTGTGTTCATGAACATATGAGGTGAAATATGCATTAACACATTAAAAAATGTCATAATGGAAACATAGCTCCGTTCATGTATTTATTATAGAAGCATTTACTCAATGCTTCTATGTGTGCAGTACTATGCTAAGGTCTGGGGAACAGAAATGATTCATTTGTTTCTACTGCAAATTAAACTTTTAAAGTCCTAAGCACTATGTACTTTTTAAAGCAAATGGTTCCTATTTGTGATTCCAGAATATGAAATGGGCAGCTGATGAGGTGCTGGTCAGTTTGGCGTCTGGTGAAGTCTGCTTCCCCTTGACACCTGGGCATGCTTATGAGTCATTTCCCTGAGTCCTGCAAGAGATGTGGAAAAACCGCAAAACTACTGCAGCACAAGGGAAGCTGAGCTTCTGTATTGATCAAATACCCAGTTCCATGCTCCCCAGAAAGGACTGGTCTCAGGAAGCCAAAGACACTGAGGGCAAATTCTAGTGTCTTGGGAACAATCTTTTATTTCCCCTGGGAGGCTGATGGCAAATGAATACACATCCCCACAGAAATTTGTTGTGCAGCTTGCTATAGAGAATTGACCTTAATTTTTTAAATTGAATTCTTTATTGGTACATTTTATATACAGCTCACAATCACATTGAACATTTGGGAATTTGTACCAGTATATGACAGAAGTTAATTCTTATTTTTACCCATATCCCTACTGACCCACAACCTCCCATCCCTTATATACATGCTATTTCTTTTTCTTTCCATATCATATTTATATTAAGGGGAAACCCTTATTACATTCCCTGACCACATTCCCTTTGAATATTTTCTATTTTACAAAATTTATCATACATTCTACAATTCATTTAATTTTATTTATTTATTTATTTATTTATTTATTTATTTATTTATTTATTTGAGACAGGTTCTCGCTTTGTAGTTCAGGCTGGTCCTGAGCTCACTATGTAGACCAGGCAAGCCTGGAACTCAGCAATCCTCCTGCCTCTGCCTCCTGAGTGCTGGGATGACAGGTGTGAGCCACATGCCTGGCACTGTGGGGTGTGGTATTGATTGCTGGTGGGCGTGAGTTACCACACCCAAGATCATATCATTGTATGTGGTCACCAGGATCGAACCAGGGACCATGCGCTTGCTAGGTAGGCAAAGGAAACACTGAGCCAAATATCCGGCCCGAACTCATTTAACTTTCAGCCTTAGTATAGCACCTGGTAATAGAGGCTATGTACATATTTACCAACTAAATGAACAGACTACCATGCCAACATATCCTACCAGGCTGGAGGAGCTGCCATGGTGCCAGAGAGAATGGATCCTTTGAGCCCCTCCCTGAAGGCTGAGATGGATGGGACCCCAGCTGCTTGGTTTTGATAGCCACTGTAGTATTTGCGTGAAGGGTCCATCACCCATGGGTCTCTGTGACAAGCCTGAGTACAGTGGGGACACTAAGTATACTAAGGGGCCCCTCTGATGCGTGACAAGAGCTCACTGACACCCTGATGAACTTTACTGCAGGCAGCCAGTGATGCTCCCCCTAATCTATATCAACCCCAATGGCCTTCTTCCTGATGCCTAGCAGAGTGGAGAGCACTGTGTTTAAAAGGAGAGAAAATCACGGGATTTGGGGAACAAGCTCCCCAGGCCATGAGCACCCGGAAAGGGGAGACATCAGTTAAGTGGACTCAGGGGTGCAGCTGGGCCTGAGACAAAGCATGTAGGGAGGCTTATCCTTGTGACCATGATGGAGATTTTGGTACGTGGTGCTGATCAGGATAAGGGAGGATAAAGGGGCTTTGGGAATCCTGAGCAAAGGACCAGACTTCCGGGGACGGGCTGGGTGTGTTTGTTGAACTTGCTTCACTTCAGTCGCCCCATTTATAAAGTGAAGATAGTAATCTCAGGACGCAAGTCCCAGTGAAATTACAGATAATGTCAACAGAGTGCTTAGTATGATTCCCAGTGCATAATGAGTGTTTGAATTATGGGTCTTCTTATAGTACTGGAAGCCAAGCAGTCTGTAGGAGCAGGGATTTCTCACATTGGTCAATGTATTGCTCCAGAATTTTGATGATTTTGAATCTTAATGAATTTTTCCACCCTTCCTGTTATTCAGGAATCTTTCATTTCCAAGTTGTCCCTCCATCTTGCAAAATAAACCCCAAAGGTTTTCACTTAAAAAAAAGGATTTATTGTGCCTGATGACTGGGAAGTTGAAGGGTTCCTGGCTTTGGCATGCCTGGAGCCACTTCTTTCTTTCCCTCAGTTTAGTTGGCATCAGGTACAAGACAAGATGGCACAGATGGGTCCTCAGCAGACAGAAGAGGACCTCTGCTTCCTGACATTTGCAGTGAAAGACCTGTGGACAGTTGTGTTAGTCTGGCCTAGCTCCGGGATCTCTTGCTGGACTGGTCATCGGCAGAAAGAACAAGTGTTTGTGACGAGTGAGATTCAGCTCATTGTTAACACTGGGAAGAAGGGCCAGGGTGTCTGTACACTGCCTCAGTGTTCACTATGTCCGCAGTAAGGTAATCCATATTTTACTTCTAGGAAGTAATCTGCTCTGAAGTTTGTTATTTTTAAGTTGAGTTAATTTTAGAGTCCATCCACAAATCAGATGAAATGATATAAAACACTTATTAAACTCCTGGGGTTGTGGGAGAGAGGGAGATAAAATTATTTTCTTTTGATTTCTTCTCCAGTGCTGAAAACTCTCTGAGAGACCCTTACCTCTTTCCTGAGCTAGGACGGTCGTGACAGTTAATGATGGGTCTTATTCACTTGCATACATGGGGATCACCCAAGGTACATGTCAGAAAATAGAAGTGGACAGTCCACACCTTCCATTTAAATGCAGACATTGGTGTAGAAATTCGAGGTATCAGTTTATCTCTGGTAAAGGATTTGGACGAAGAGTCTCTCTTGAAGTTGGGGGAATATACAGAAACTGATGTTCCCCCCGCTAGTTCAGAGCTCCTGTGACCGAAAACAGCCTGAAGGCCCCTGGGGTGATTATCGTTTCCTTCCACCCCCCTCCCTTCCTGTCCTGCTTCAGTGACATGTGCGCGGAGTCCTGTGCGTTCCCAGATCCGGCTACTCCCGGTGATACAAGATTCCTTCCGCGAGAAGGATGCGGGCCGCATCTGTGCTGTGTCAGGCAGTGACTACACAATGGCATGAAAAAAAATGCTCTGGATGGTGCAGATGCTGCTGGCTTCCACGGTCCGCTGCCTCTGGCGTCAGTTCTTACTTGAAAACAGATTGTGCAATGCTTCTTTATTTACTGTCACTAAATATTAATTTTGAAAAACATATAACAAGAAAATGCAAGACACTTTTAATTTTACAATTCTCTTTCCTCCAGAATACTTCCAGGATTTTAATGTTTTGGGGTCTATGGTCCCTGATTTAACCTGTCTGATTCTATTTGACTTAAAAAATAAATTTCTATGACTTGCTCATCTCATTTAAAAATAAGGAACAGTAAAGGTGATTTTCCCCCCATGGGAACTAAATAGAAAGTAGCAGTGAATGTGTCTCCCTCTCCCTCCAGAGGCCACGAATCTCCAACCCTCCCCTGGAGAGCACATACCTCACTGCATTTCTTTCCCTTAAGCTTTTCACTATCCTTCCCTCGTTACACAAAACCACAGGTTTTTTCATGCTTTTGCCACTCCAAGATTCATAGGTCCATGTATCATTTCCAGTAGCTTTTTTATATTCTTCTTGTACATAATTACCTCTAATATTTAGTTCAAAAGTTACTAATTTTCAGAAAGGGTGTATCATTCTAGTACCAACAGAGTTTTGCTGATCATTTTTGAGGACATTAAAATTTAAAAAACAGGAAATCAGGTATGGAAGTACATATTTGTAATCCCAGCTACTCAGGAGGCTGAGGAGGACACTTGTGAGTTCAAGGCCAAGCTGGGAACATAGTGGGACAGTCTCAACAGACAAACAAATAGAAAAAACAATAGTGAATCTTAACCTAACAGTGACTGCCCCTGAAATTGTATACATGGAGCTTGGTGTACACAGCCATGTGGCTCCCAGCCTGGTGAATATTTTTGATTAGAAGCAAGAAGTACTCAACCATAGCTCAACCATCAGTGAACTTTTTCTTAGAGTCTAGCTTTAAAGCTCTTGGAATCTTGACAGTTTTTTAAAAGTTCTGATGTGTTTATATTGTTTTGAATCTATGATGAGCTTCTCAAATGTTTTTCTATTGCACTATTCAAGACCCACAAAAACCCGTGACCTTCCTTCCTCTCTGTGAACATACATGTGTAGACAATCTTTTTCTCACAGAAAGAAAGCTGCACAGTTCTAAAAAGCTTCTGGAAATGATACACGGATCTACGAATTACAGTACACACTGTTCGGTCACTTCCCCTTTCGACTCAATGACACATAAAAAATAACCCAGACTTAACAAGAACAGAGATTTTTTGCTTCCCATTATAGCATCTAATGTATTTCTGTCAATGGGACATAGATATCTGAAGCCACTCCTCACTGTTGGCAGGTGCTCCTAGTTCTCCTCAGTAAATCTCCTTGATAGGTACTCCTGGTGCTTGTTCTAGTCTTTGAACTCCAGGATTCTCAGCAAAACCCAGTTCTTTTCACAATCCCACATTCAGGAGTAAATTTACCCAAATGCACATCAAGTATCACTGGTGCCAGGGGACGCACAGTAGGTCCAGGGTCTGAGCAATGGTCTTGTCCAGGAAACAGGAAGTAGGTCAGAAGTGGTGTGAGGTTAGTTAGAGGGTTAAGGTAGGTTGTTCCACAGAGAAGACATGTTAAGAGGCACCAGAAGTATCATTCTATGGTGAGACAATCTGGGAGTTTGAGGGAGAAGAAGAGAAGCAGTGTTCCAAGATGGTGGAATAGAGTATTTAAAGATGCAAAGGTAAAAAGGAACATGGAAATTCATTTCTGAAAGAGATTTAGTTCTACATACCCCAAAGGAAAACGCTGGGGAATCTGAGCAAACATCTTGGAGACAGACTTCATATTAATGTAAAGAGCCATTCATTGAAGACAGAGATGTCCAGTGACATCATGGGTTTCTCACTGTTAATCCTCTGGATTATTTAGTGCTGCTGAAAGGGGCTCTGAGCTTTGGATGGGGTGACAGAGAGATGGGCGTCTCTGATTGGAGGAAGCGCTCTATCCTTAAAGTCCAAAGCCCATTGTCAGAAGCTTTTTCCTTAGTTTTACAACTTTGTGTCGTAGCCAAATACCAAAGAATATTATTGGGTCCCTGTAGAACTGTACACAGATTTCAGCTTGTGCTTGGCACAGATATCTTTCCACTGGCATTCATCTGAAGATTTAAAGAATATTTAACTGGCTCTTGGGCATTTCTTTCACAGAAAACAGAATTTTGGAAGTATTTTTAAAATGATATATAGAGTTCATGACCATCATTTGAGTTTGAAACTGAAAGGGACTTTAGAGGCCACGCGAACATCTTCATTTTATAGATAAAATGTAAGAGCAGTGAGTGCCCTGATGACCTGGGCAACATCTCCTGCCAGGGAGGACCAGAAACCTGTCTAGTGGGCTCTCCTGGCATCAATTCCTTCCATTTCAATGGGGCACTGCTGGAAACCAACTGTATTCCAGACAGAAATCAAGTACAGGCAAAACAAAAGCTATCTAAAAGTAGCTTTATTATGACTTATGCTGTAGTGTAAGAAATAATGGCTGGGGCCGGAGGGTTAGCTCAGTGGTTCCGGCGCCTGCCTCACAAGTGCAAGGTCCTGAATTCGATCCCCGGTAACTACATATAATGCTGGGCGTGGACACACGCCCACCAACAATCAACACCGCATACCACAATGCTGGACGTGGTGGTTCATGCCTGTAATCCCAGCACTCGGGAGGCAGAGACAGGAGGATTGCTGAGTTCGCAGTGGCTTGCCTGGGCACCATAGTGAGCTCAGGGCCAGCCTGAACTACAAAGCGAGGCCCTGTCTCAAAAAAAGCAAAAAAAAAAAAAAAAAAAAAAAAAAAAAAAAAAAAAAAAAAGAAAAGAAATAATGGCTGGACTGACATGGACACAGTACGTAAAAGGCTGCTTAGATTGATTAAAATGGTGGGCAGTATCCTGCTAACCAGAGCTTTCTGCTCTGGCCCAGGTGGGCAGTTCCTTGCAGACTGGTTTGGAGACAGCTTTGGAGTAGCTGAAGCTATTCCAGAGAGGTAGAGTCACCCAGACAATATGTGGCGTGAAGTCACCTGAGAAGGACTAAGACTGCAGCTTCCCCCAGCCGGAGCAGAAGCCTCCAGCGACAGTCGTAGGCTTCTGATGTAGCCATGGCTCTCAGAGACGAAGAAAAAACACACCAAATGTATGTCTGGGGCCCTAGGTTCTTGTTATCTGTCTTACCTGCTGACATTCACTGAAATGTGATATTAAAAAGACATAAACCTCTGTTGTGTTTATCTACGGAGATCTGGGGGAAGTTTGTTACGTCAGCTCGTGTTGATAATACAAATGATCCATTTGTCCCCAGCTTTGAGCTAGCACATTAATTCTCTTGATTCTTTAGTCTGATGCTTCTCATGGAAGAAATTTGATGAATTCAAAGAACACACTTACTGAAGTATTTGTTTAGACAGAACCATTTCCCTTAACTATCTTTTCAAAGGTGTGGTGTGTTTTCAGAGAGGAAAGGGAATTTTCTTCAGTGAAGAAAACACATTAAATTTGATGCTTGTTAATGTGGTACTTGGTTTCATAAATAAAAATCAAGTTGTGTAAATACTGGCACAAATTCTAAATGTTGATTTTGGTCATCATGTGTATATAAAATGTACCAATAAAAATCAATTTTTAAAAAATCAACCAAATTGAAAAATGCCACCTAATAACTAGGGACGGCAGGACATACGCATAGTCCCAATAGTCTGGAAGGCTGAGGCAGGAAAACTACAAATTCAAGTACACTCTGGAAAATTTATTGACTTTGCAAGACCCCGCCTCAAAATAAAATATTCAAAAAGTTGGGGATGTAGCTCAGTGTAAAAGTCCTGGGCTCAACCTCCAGTACAACATACATATACAAAAAATAAATAAAAACATTTTAAATGGAGAAGAAAAGAATGTACCTCCAATATTTCGATGGACAGTGGGCACTATATGAAAGGTTTTTCTCAGCCTCCGCTGTGTTTGGCGGTTGTTCCAATGTCCGACTGTTCCAAATTAAAGTGTTGCCCCAGAGGAGGATTTTGCGGGAGGACTTTTACAATTAGAAAAACCAGACAGGTTCATGCCCTGATGAGTTGGCCAGATATGTCAGTTCCCAACCCTGAGATGGGAACTCCTTCCCCTGATTACTGGACAAGGACATGCATGGCATGCATTTCAGTAATTTTGTTCTTCTTAACTCATCAGCTGCTGCCCAGGGAATGTAAAATTAGGGATACATCAAGTCATTTCTTCCTTGGTTTTGGTCATTTCTTTAGGAGATATCATCAAAAATAGGAGGGAAGCTAAGGCAAGGATTTCATCTTACTTACTTTCATCTTTTGTGATTCTGCTCTGGTTAATGTCTGCCTATTCTTCTTGATGTTCAATGAACCATTGTTGCTATGGCAGGGATTCTGGAAAACCCACTGTTTCTAAGAAGACTTCCAAAGAATGTTTGAATTGTTTATCAATCACTCTTAAATGATTTATTCTCTACGCTATGAATATAGTTCAGTTAAGTTGCAAGTTAGTTCTTCACTAGAGGCTGGACCCACTTGAGCTTTCAGTGGCAATTCTTGCTGTCGGCTTCTCATGAGCGAAAGCTCATGACCTGTCCATGGAAGGATAATTTTCCCTTTTCCAGTATCCTGTGATATCTGGAGGGGATGATGAGAGTAACTAACTAGAAGACAGCGCCAGGACTCAGCCCTGGTCCCTGTCACCTGTGCTCTTGTGATAGGGCCTCTCTAATGCTGCGGAGATTGTCAAGATTGTGGGGAAACAGCTGCCCGACTCCCTGGTGAGAAAATATGGACTCTTGTTTCCGGGATGGAGACCCTGAGTCTCGGAGATGTAAAACTCCTCCTCAGTATCACAGCAGTGTGTGAACTGCCCCTGGTTTACTGGATTGCAAAGCCTTTGTTCATCGCACTATTTCACCTCACCAGAAGGAAGTTCTGAAGTTTACCAGCACGTTCCGGTTCTTGAGATCAGAACAAGTGCAGTTGTTCCAAGAGGTGAGGATCGTAAGCCCGGCACTTTCTGCTGGATCGTTCCAGTCCAGCTGTAAAAGCTCAGTGAGTGAGTGAACCCCTGGCCAGCGAAGGGGTCACTTCCTGCCTGTCTCCTCAGATTATATTCTCCTAATCACTTTCAAGGGGCTCAGAGCCTAGACTTTTTCCACAGGATAACAGGGAAAGCCAGCTTCGTTCCTCTGAACAGCACTCCCAAATTGCTCTGGTTCACCGTCTGGTTTAGATTGCAGCCCGAGGCTCAGAGTGTCCCCTACACCCACAGCA
>PVIC010037215.1:0-18171 GCA_004025085.1 Thryonomys swinderianus
TTGGCTAAGATCTCAATAATTTAGTAAGAAAAACTAATAGTTAAGCTAGTCACAAAATACCAGAAAATAAATGTTTGCATACAAGAAAAAATATTAAAAACAATAATTTAAGTGAAAAAATATTTTTTCAAAATACATGACATAATTACCATCATGCTGAAGCAATCTAAGATTTCATCATTTACAAACTGTCAGATAAATTTTCAGATAACTTTCTAGAAATACAAGCATCTGACATCACCTATTCTGTGGCTTTATAGAGGATTATTTTAAATCCTTAGATCTGCACTTTCCAGTAAAGAACTCAGCTGCTATATGTAGCTACTCATAACCTGAAATGAGGTCAGTGCAACTGAGAAACTGAATTTTATATTTTATTTTATTTGAATTATTTCATTAAATTTAAATTTTGAAACTGCTACTAGATTCAGTTACTGAAAAGATTTTAATTAAGTTTAGAGAAACCTTGGTTTGTGAACCTACTTTTAAACTGAAAGATTTATTAAATCTAAATATTGTATGAAGTATTACACATGAAAATAAAGAATCTGAAATGGTGCTTGCTATAACCAATTTAGAAGTCATACTGTAAAAGAAGAATAAAAATATCTTAATAACTTTTATATTATGTTAATTTGACAGTATATATGGTGGATTAAATCAAATTTGTCATTAAAACAGTCCAAGTTCTTTTATTTTTCATATGACTTCAAAAAATTGATGTTAAATTTCTTACATATTTTTACTATTAGTACTATCTTAGACAATATAAATAAAATCAAATTTTTATTAAATTGGGTTCTCTGAGATTTTTTTTTTTTTTTTTTGCTTTTTGAGACAGGGTCTCGCTTTCTCTGAGATATTTACATGCAGTAAAATTCATTCTTTTTACATGTATACTTCTATACATTACAGCAAATATATATCATGTAAGCATTGCCACAATTAAGATTTATAATATTTTCACAAGACCAGAAATTTCTTTTTATATGCCTCTTTATAATAAACCTACAGCTATCATCCTCAAGCCATATTAACAATATTTTTTTTTCCTATTCTTGTAGTTTCACCTATTCTAGAATGTTATAAAATTGAAGTACAGACCTGGAGATTTAACTCAAGTGGTACCTTGCCAACCTTGGACACACAAGGCCCTGAGTTCAGTCCCCAGTACCACAAAAAAAAAAAAAAAAAAAGAAGTAATGTAGCATGTAAATTTTTGAGTCTGGTAAAAATCAAATTTTAAACGTTACAGCTCTCTGTGGTTATCATGGCTCTGATATTTCTTTTCTTTGTATCAAGGACTTTTTAATCAATGCTTACTTGTTCCAGCTATTTCATTTTCAAACCTGTTCTTTCTTCCTTGCCAAATGATCTCTGAACATGAATATTTTTAAAGTACTTACTAAACTCTCCAGTAAGAAAAACTCCTTCTGCTCCTGGGGCCCATTCCTTGCAGTATAAGCCACCATCAGCACATCTGTGAACGCCAAATGATTCATAGCCTCTGGAAAACTTATCAATGCCACCTTCATTCTCTCCAATGTTGCTCAAAATGTGGCTAAACTTCTTATACCTTTGGGAAAGTGCAAAAGAAATAAAGTTATAAAATCAATCTTTCAAAAAATATACTACAGAGAAGTAGAAGGGTTAGTCTAAGAAAATAAGGCATTATCAAAAAATAGTGTTAATAATTTCATTTATTGATAGTAGCTGTCTATTAAGATTAAAAAATTGTTAAATCAGATAAACCAAACTATTCCTCCTACCACTTTTTGTAATTTCAAACATTTTGTTGTAAGAAATATGATCTTGTGTGTGTATACATATTAAAACTAGAAGAGTAATGCCTATGTAAAAATACTGTTGCCAAAAATCCCTATATATCTCCCATCTGACTCCTAAAAAATGAAGCACTCAAAATCCCTAGAAATACAATAAAATTATCTATAACAGGGTTTCACTAATTTCCTGTAAAAGTCATGATGAGTATTTTAAGCTTGGCCAGCCATATGGGCTCCATCATAGCTACCCAACTATGCCCATGGAGCACGGAAGGAGCCACTGACTACGTGTTAATGAGTGGATGAGGCTGAATTCCAGTAACTCATCATTCACATGCAAAGGGTGAGATCAGATTTGACCTATGGTAACCTTCCTGTAAAGCATCTAAACAAGGCAATAACATACATCATGTAAAATTACAAAAGCCAATGGCTATGAAAACAACTGGAGATTCTCAAGCAGGATCAAGAGCAGCTCTTGACTCTCTCTGTTACCAAGACACACTGATAAATCAAAACATACTGCCTGTTATCCTTAATTGCCCTTTATATCTGAGGAGAAACAAAGGAGGAAGAAACTGGTAAAACTGCAAAAGTCACATGTAACAGGTACTCTGAGTCAAAAATAAGTGTGTCAAACCTACATAATTAATTGATCAGGGACAATAAACTTCTCTGCACACCTTTGATACCCCGAGTGGAATCAGAGAAATGTTCAGAGAGATGGTATGAATATAAAGGTTATATAGAAAAAACACAAAATTTCAGAAACTGACTAATAAAGCACACCCCAATTTACTGAGAAAAGAACATTCCTGCAAATGTTTCATGCTATGCAACAACTTAATTAAAAATGAATTGAAAAGTAACAGCCAGGAGATTATGACATAACAACAAAATGAGGAGTAAAACGTAATGCAAGCCCAAAAGATAGCACTAGTGCCAGGCACGGTGGCTCACGCCTGTTATCCCAGCACTCAGGAGGCAGAGAGAGAAGGATTGCTGAGTTTGGGCTACACAGTGAGCTCAGGGCCAGCCTGAACTATAAAGCAAGACCCTGTAAAAAAAAAAAATCCATTAAATAAAAATATAACAACAAATTAAAATATAGCACTTAAATAGAGAAGAGAAAGAAAATAAAGTGATACAAATGGGGACACTTGAAAAACTATTGAATAATATTCTTTCTGAAGAATAAAATGGGTATTGAAGTTAAAGTGCAAAATATTCCTGAAGTAAAAAATTCACTTGCATACCGAAAAGAGCATCATCTTTCAGCAAACACTTTGGAAACAAATACACATAAACAAACACATGAAAAGTTAAGCTATTAAAATGCAAAAAATAAAATATTTCCACAGAGATGTAGGTGTTATCACATTAAAGGTCAAAAAATAAACCCATAAAAATAAAATAAAATCAGGCCCATATAATTTGTAAAAGGAACAAGTAATAATCTAATACTTTTATGAGACAAATGCCTGCTTAAATCTAAAGGAACTTTAAAATATATTTTAAAAATTTAAAAGGTTTTAAATTGAAATTGCAAATGCACCACTGCTGAAAAGAGAGAAACTATTTCTCATTTAAAAATTCACAATTAAAAAATTTTTTAAATCTCACACAGAAATAGATACTGTAGGAGTGCAGGTAAGCACTGAATCTGTAAATGTACAATAATGCAACAATGTCCAATCAATTACAGAAAGAAGTGAAGGTGATCACAAAAACATAATCCCAACTGGCAGAGGCATATATACATATGAACTGTAGTATAAGCAAGTATATATGATATATGTATGTATGTGTGCATGTATGTATGTATTATGAAAGATGTATAAAAGGGAAATGCAATTACATTGCAGATAATTACTTGCTCCTAATTACAGTTTAAGGTTATCATCATTTTTGAAATGTCTTTATTATTCTGACATTTGGAAAATAGCATTCAAGAAAGATAAATTTCAACTTTTTAAATTTTAAAAAGTTGAAACTTTTTAACTTTTTAAATTTTGCATTTCACTTCAGTTTCATCATTAAAACAAGCAAAACTAAATTCAAACAGTTATTTTGCATTGGCTTCATTATATTATTTCTAACTACTAAGCTTTTTCTCCATCTACCTCTTGAGAAGCATATAAAAATAACAAGAATGGCATTCCCTTAATAGCAGTGATGATAATATTTTGGGCATGAGATTTATTTTTTTTTCCCTCTCCTTCACGTTATTATAATTATATATAACAAGTGCCATTTTGGGAAAGATAAATTACAGCTTTTCTAAAACAACATAAATTTTATATTATTTAAAAAGGTATGCCATTTGTAGGAATTTTACTGAATATGCACAACAATTTTTATAAAACTTGGAAACCTGAAACAATTTGTAGATAGTTCTATAGGACAAAACTCAGGTTCTGACATGGATTTGAAAAGACACAGAAATTAAATAAATGATAAAAAGGCATTTCAAAATCATAAATATTGGCATATTCAATAATATACTGGAATCCTAAGGGGGGATAGAAACACATGGAGAATGTTTAAATTTTGAAAAAAAAACTTACTACAATAAAATAATAAGAACTGTAAGATAGGTACAGTCAACACGGAGTTTTGAGATTATTGTGAGGGACATTAACACAATGTGTCTTTTACAATAGGAAGTTAAACACCATATTTTGTGCTCAGAATTCATCAAATATCTACAGCAATTTTTTTCAAATAAAAATATTGTAGTACTTCCCTATCTACCTTATCAACCAAATCTGCCATCCTGTAACTTCTGACTCTAAGGTCAAAATGACCACAAAAGGTAATAGTTCATCAAAAGATACAAAGGGCTTCCAGAATGCTTTAGAATGCCATAATATATATATTTAAAGGAAGCACATTTTGAGGGTATTCATGGCAATTTGTCTTATACTGCAATGTTTTTCATTAAAACGTAACTATATTTTTATCACACCTTGTAGAATTTGGTAGTGAGTTCAAGAGAAATCAAAATTTAAAACTTTTTTTAAAATAAGTAAAACCAAGATTTCACAGAAAAATAGCCCACAATGTAATATATATCGATCTATATAGATCTATATAGATCGATATATAGATCTATATATAGCTACCTATATAGATCTATATAGATAGCTGTATATAGATCTATATATCGATATATATATATATATATATATATATAGAGAGAGAGAGAGAGAGGAGAGAGACAAAGAATAAATCTAAATTGCAAAATTCAATTTTCCATTTAGAAGATCAGTTAAAGATTCAGGAAAAAGAGATTCTCGAATTCTCTTTGTTGGAATATAAATTATAGAACAACTTACATCAGCTATGAAAATTTCAAAGTAAGGAACTCTTTTCCTTTTAGAAATTTACCTTTTGGATACATCACTCAGAAAGCAAAGATGTTTATGGGAATAGTGATATGCATAATGACTTTTTTTTATAATACCAAATCATAAAAAGTAACAAATATATTCAACAACAGGAAACTGGCTAGTAACCATGAATACCCAAATAACAAATTATATGAGAATATTTAAGAAGAATGAGGTAGCCAGGTGCGGTGGTGCACGCTGTAAGCCCAGCACTCAGGAGGGCAAAGCAAGAGGTTCACTGGTAGATCAAGGCTAGCCTGGGATACATAAGTGAGTTCAAGGCCATCTTGGACTATCTGGTGAGACCTTGTCTCAAAAAAAAAAAAAAAAAAAGAAAGAAAAGATAAAAGGTAAAGTGAAACTTTTTTATATGGAATAATGTGCAAAATAATCCTATTCTCATGGACAGTTTTTACTTAAGGAACACAAACTAAACTACCTCTAAGAGTTGGGCATCCATCACAAATATGACCACCTGGCCCCATATAAAAAACTTGGAAGTGCAAACCAGAAGATGAGTGACCAATGAGCTTGGCCATAGAAAATGGAAACCAATACAGAAAAATAGAAAGTAAGATAAAATGAAGGATACATTCTCTATCTAAAAGCTACAGCCTGTATCCATAGCTGCACTTCATTGTTACCAAGAATATTCTTTCCAGTCATATAATTGGGGAGGAACAAAAAAGTCCAAATTTTCTATGAACTCTTTTTAGTTTAAATATTGACACCAAAAAAAAAAGTGGCCAATCCTTATAAATAGCTAGCACTCTGGTAGGCTGAGGAATGAAGATTCCAAGTTCAACCTTGTCTTGAACAGTTCAATGACTTAAGGAAACATGGTCCCCCCAAAAATGGGTTGGATACATAGCTCAGACCAAAGCACCAGGTTTAATACATTCAATAAATGCACACATACATACATACATACAGGCTAATATAAACATATAGACATACTGATAAATGTTTCAAATATTTAAAATGCTAAACTGGAAAAACAAACAAATCTACAAGATCTTCAAGCACCTTATTCAAACTTTAGATAGTATAATAATAATCATTTTTACCCTGTTCCAGATATAGGTCTGCTGTACTTATTACAATATGGCAACTTAGCCCACATTAAATGGCATAAGAAATAATAAAGTGACCAAACAGTATAAGCAATCAACAAAATTATCTGGTCTTGGATAAAAATGCATAGACATACATCATAATAAGAAAATTAAAATTACTGATTTTTTAAAGTACATAATAATCTTACTATTGATGTGGATGTGATACATTAAACTTTCAAGTTTAATTTTTTAAAATAACCTCCCTTAACTTTAGTAGTATATTTTCAAATGTTCCATTTAGTAAAATTTCAATGGAAATAGGATTATAGCATTATATTACTTTACTAAATGTCTTGACTTCCCTCAAGGTCAGCCCTATACCTTCTCATACAGGAATACGCATTCCACTTTGAAATCACTGTGGCTCAAAAAAGAAAATGCCTGAGGACACAGCAAGCTCATCATACCTGAGCTCTTACAGTCTCTGTTAATATTTTCCTATAAATTTAAAGGATTTTTAAAAACTAGGTCAATGTTTTAGCAATCACGAGCATAAAATGAAGCTAATTCACAAACTAGCATTCTGCACAAATATAAAGAATGGTTGTAAATATAAAATTTGATCTCTACACTGACATTTTTAATCCTGTTTCTTGAAAGGAAATAAAGAGCTGAATACACAGGTCATCCAAGCTCAAGAAGGCAATATGCAGTAGAAGTGTATCACAGATAATCACAAAAGATATACTTAAGATATCAAATTTAAACTTATCTTTTTCTTACAAATAAAGTCCACTGTGCCTTTTTTCTTAAGGCTATCAATCTTACAATTAAGAGAATTAGTATTGGCTAATAGCTTGCTCTCCTGAAAAAAAAAAAAAGAAGGGCTAGGTTCAACCTTGTTACATAATTCATGTGACCTTGAACAAGTTATTTAACCTCCTTTCTCCTTATTTCTCTCCCTATTAAGCAGGAAGAAACATCAAAGTTCATTGGAAATCAAAGGCCTTACATACCATAGTAATCACCAAGTATTCAATAAATGCTAGCTATAAATCACCTCAATGCGATAACACTTTAGTATACTTTAAATTTATCAACTTTATTTTACATATAAAATGATCTTAATTTTAATGTATGTAATAATTATTAGAATGCATGAATATTTTTCAAAATTCCAAAGTCTTTGAGAAGACTATTTTTCCTCATTATATAAAAAATTATATAGACATAAACATAACACATGATAGGTAGTCCATATATATTTCAATGTAAGGATTATGAGAAGTCGAGGGGAAATTAAGCAAATTGGATAACCAGAAGAAAAAAAAAGTCACTGTAAGGAAGTGACAGGAAACACGAATAGAGAAGGGGAAAAAATGGAACATGATAAAATCCTTGTTCTTCTGGAAGATGATTCATCATACCTCAATACTAAAGCTCTAATTTCTGAGAAAGTTGGGAATATAGGAGACATATCAGGAAAGATGATTCATGTCTTATCTGGAAATGTCATCAATGTAGAATTTATTCTCAAGTGTTTCTGACTGAGCCTAAAACCCAAGAAACCCCTTAAGGGAATTCTTTGCTAGCTTAATTTTTGAGATTTTATATTGCTGTCTACTTCCTAAGGGACACATAAGGAAGTTTACAGGCAACAAAATAGAAGAAAAGTCCAAAAGGAATTTTTAATCGAGCTAAAAAAGGAGGGAAACAAGGTTAAAGTGAGGGGGTGAGTTTTGATTTGATCTGCTTTTATCTTTAGAAAGAAATAATTTTTAAATCAGTCTTCATAAATTCAAATATGTGGCCAAAACAATCTTAAGTAAAAAATAAATTTTCCACAAACTCAGCCTGTCAAGTAAAAATTAGGCACTTGAAACTAAACATTTTATATTCCACATCAGAGGCAAATGCTTAATAAAAACATTTATGCTGGCAAAGCTGTGGGTAGAAAGGAACCCTTCTCCACTGCTGGTAGACTTGTGCAACCATTGTGGAGATCTGTGTGGAGATTCCTCAGAAAACTAGGCTAGAGGTCCCATTCGACCCTGCTGTTCCCCCTCCTAGGAATATACCCAAAGGAATTTAAAAAATCACATTGGAAAGACAGATGTACACCCTTCAGCTCAGTTTGTGATAGCCAAATCTTGGTAACAACCCAAATGCCTATCAACTGGAGACTAGATAAAGATGTATTTTTTTCTTTTTTTTAATGGAGTATTACTCTGCCAAAAAGAAGGACAAGATTCATTCATTTATGTGCAAATGGAGACACCTGGAGGACACACTAATAAGTGAAATAAATAGATCACAGATATGCAAATACCAATCTTTTCTTTGATATAAGCACCTGTAGAGGTAAAAGAGCTCTAGAATGTATGATACTTTTTGTAGAATGAGAAATATCCAAAAGGAATTTGGTGTGGGAACATAATGAGGGGAAGGAATATGATTTCAAAAAAATAAAATAAAAGTATGTATATAGGGGGTCAGGAGGGGGTTGGGGGCGGGGATGTGGGTAAAAATGAGAATTGACCTGCGTCACATATTGGTACAAATTCCCCAGTGCTGTGTGTGATTGTGAATGGTGTATTTAATGTACCAATAAAGTTTATTGAGTAATGAAAAAAAAAGAAAAACAACAACAAAATATTTATTGCAGGAAAAGTTATAATATGCAAATAATTTGGACACAAACAATATCCTTCTCTGAAGATGTTCATCAATCCATAGGAAAATACTGTTTAATTCAGGGGAGCCTGGGAGTAGGATAAGTGAGTTTTAATGGAGACAAGACACAGGAAGAACCTGGTCATTCTCCCAGGAAGAAGAGGCGATAAAAGAGGCGTTAGGGAATAGCTGACACTTGAGCTACATCTTGAAGGATGAACAGTACATTTTGATAGCTACAAGAAAGATGGAGAGAGTCATGACAAATGTAAAAATTAGGTGTTTTTTGTCTACTTGACAAAGAGCTGCATGTAATCACAATGGGAAAATGTGGAGGAATCTAGTGGCCAATAAGGATACAAAAGATAATTTTTAGCCTAATAATAAATTGAGTAAAAATAAAATATTTAAAAGGCTTTATGGAAAAAAAATAGATATGACCAGAGACATATTTTAGAGGTGCAGTTTTGAAAGAAGAATTTTGGCAGGCACAGTCCACAGACTAATAAAGTTTTATTAAATAACTATTTTTGTTTCTAATTACAGAAAACTCTAACTGGAAAGTTAGAGGCATGATATAAAAACTCTAGCTGAGTACCTGGAAGATGTACACTCTGATGCAGGGGTTCAGATGGGCCACCTGCAAAGACGCATCCAGTTTCCAAGGATTAACTCATGGGCTGGAGTCTTGTTGATCATAATTTCAGTTCTGGTACCATAATTTTGGCATCCACATACCTGAGGGATGGATTTTTTCCCAGGAAAAGGTTGTCTCTGTGGTGGTCTTTGTTATGTGCAGCTTGGTATTTCCTGGAATCCAGGTGACCACCATGAGTTTAGGACAATTGCTCCAGGTTTCTGGATGTAGCTGACTCTACAGTAAACCCCTTATCTTGCTGTCCTCAATCTTGAAAGATGGTAAGAGCCTGTGAACTCTGCACATTTTAGACCCAGCAATGTTACCTCCAGTATATTCCCCAGAACAGTACTTCTCAAACTGTAAAGAAGGACTGTTTTTGTTTTTGCTTTAGTTTTAAATCTGCTAAATATCCTGTTCTAATAAATCAAAGAATCAAGTCTAGGAACAATGGATGTTAAGAATAGGAAAATTTATTGAATTTTTTTTTTTTCTGTCTAAGACAGAAGGGAAACCAGAAAGTGGGTTGCCCCCTAAATAGACTGTTAAAGGCACAAAAATTATTTGTAGACAAGGTTAAGCAATAAAAACAATATTAAAATTCACATCATTTAAAAGATCAAATGTATAGTATACATGTATATTAGTCAGCTGTCTGTAATTAAAATAACATACATGTAGCAACTAGCTTTGTAAAGAGAAAAGCTCAATTTTAAAGCAACAAGTCCAAGATTCAGCAACCCAACCAGTGTGGCTCTGATGACAATGGCACATTTGGACAAGCACATGTAGAAACAAATGATCACATTCCCAAACCAGAGTAGAAGAAAAGAGAATTCAGGCTTTCACAATGGTTCTCAAGGCCAGCAATTACTTGAAGACTTCCAATAAAGCAACACTCCTCCCTCACCGCCCAACTAAGGTCCAAGATTTTCTATGTCAATCTTTGGGCGACATTCAACATCCAAAACATAAGAACGTAGGTTCTTATTTTACAATGCTTTTCCTATTTTTAAATGTCCAAACATAAATCACAGAAGTTAATGCATGAATTTTCAAAATTCCATTCCAAGTTTCAGTGGCATTTCCAACTTTCATCCAATTTACCACATACTTTTGACTTCACCTACCAAGAAGGAGCAGATAGGTTCTTAAAGGTGATGAGGCAAATAGTGAAATTCATCTATTTATTATTTATTATACAAACAGTTAATTTCTACTGCATAATCAGTACTACACTGATCACTAAGAACATAGAGATGAAAGACTACAGACTCTGTATCTTTAAAATACAGTATTCTTATATGTGGCAGAGAGAGTACAGAGAAAAGAGTAGGAAATCATTATACAAGGACTTGATAAAGACATAATCAGAGAAGTCAACAGAATGTAAATGCCAAAAACACACACACAAAAATCATCTTTTTTGAACCCGGATATATCCCAAGCATATGAAAAACTGGCACAGAGTACTACTAATTTAACAAATATCCACTGAGCACTTGTTATTCTCCAGTTTATATCAGAGAAAGGTGATATTATAATAAGGGTTAGGTTTTATATTTAGATTTTCATGCATGCATTTGAATTCCCATCCTGCCATTTAATAACTGTAACTAAGATTAAATTTCCTAATCTGAATGGTAATAATAAAACCTACTCATAGCATTGCTTTGGCATTAAAATGAAATAATGTACCTAGTATGTTTAATATCTTTCACATGAATAAGCACATTATTAAAATAGTCAGTGAAACTGCTAAGTTGAAGGTCAACCTAGAAAAATCAATAGACTTAAAATATAAGATAAAATATAAAAATAAAAATTTAGTAAAATATTAATAGCCTGCTAATGGAAGATAGAGTTCAAATTATACTTGACCCACTTCTCTGATTTACTCATTCCCACCAGCCCTCCATATCTTATACAATGACTTCACTGGATTTGTGCAGGTTGGACTTTGCAGGCACTACCTGAAGAAGCCAAATATTGAATGTATTAAAATTAGGCTGCTTAACCCATTACATAAAGTGAGCAGTTTAAACAGTAAGTATTTATTTCTCAGCTCTAAAAGTTGTGAAGTCCAAGGCCAAGATCTGGTGTCTGGGGTAGTAATTCTTCCACTCTGTAGATGGCTGATTTCCCCTTATACTGATACATAGTACAGAAACAATAAGTTAGTGTGTCTCTTCCTAAAAAGGTACTGATACTATCATGAAAGTTCCCTTCAAAATTTAACTAGCTTGCAAAGGCCCCTCCCTTTAAATATCCTTCCTCTAATTCACCTCACCAAAACAGGAATGTCTTGAGAAATAAAGGTCTCACAGGTCACACTCTGCCCAAGAAGAAATGGAAAATAGGAAGGAATCTTAAGACAAATTTCCACCTTTCCTCCTTAAGGTCCTATGTGACCAAAGAACCAGCTACATAAGGAAATCTGTCATCCCTAAGAGCTCTGTAAATTGGTTGTATATAAAGATCAAATGTATAGATATCTGTAGGCTAATAACAAATGATTAACAGAAATTATTTTTTTAAAAAATTGAGGGAGTGAATTCAATTCAAAAAATCTTCACAATCCTTTTAAAAGTTAGAATTAATATCATTTAAAATAGTACCCCAGAAGTAAATAATTGTTATTTATTATTTTTTCTTAATTTTGGCACTAATCAAAGATGAGTGGTTTACTGCTGAAATTACTGGTTTACTGGGAAATTACTGCTGAAATTCTTGCACATCCAGATCCTAAGCAAATTTTAATGATTTTTTTCATTAACAAAACAGGCATAGTTCAATTAGTAGTATCACTTAGAAAGCTTTCTACATTTCTTCTTTTAATAATAAAGTACTTGAGAATTCTACATTCAGAATAGAAATATTATAAAGTTAAAGATACAATGTAAAGACCCTACTATATAGCCATTAATGTAAACATATTTTGACTTTTTAACAGATTAATTAATTATAATAAATTAACAAAATGTAGCCAGAAATTAATTCTAATCACTGTGCCTTGTCTCACTACTGCAAGGAAATTAATAATATATTGCCCTTGCAGTTTACTAAGGTATGATTAATGGTCAGTATTAAAATTGGTGGAGTCTTCTGGCAAAATGAAAACCTAACTGCTTAACTAGAAAAAAAAAATCATCTAAATGCAATAAATCAGAATTACTGAAGGTAGGCCCTGTGAGATGGCCCATCTGGTCAGGCCTGGAAGTGTCAAGTATTGTCCCAAGCACTTGAAGCTGCCAGCCTCTGCGTAAGCATCTCTCTTTCTAGTCACGCTCCTGTTCACGTCTTTGCTACATGCTCTGCTGATTACCTTGGAAAAGGGCAATGCTGTAACTGTTCAACTGACCTTTCAGTTTATTTTCTCTTGTGTAATATGAAACATGAGCTAACATAGTCTTAGTCTACTGATTTCTAGTAAGAATTCTGACTTAATCTTTCAACAATCTTACCTTGCATAGTCTGCTTTTCTGTGTTCAGGTGTCAATTTCCTAAGAAACTACAGAAACTACAGGCTAGAGAGACACAGCTTTAGGTCTTCTGCTAGGTAGATCCCAGTCTGCACAATGATAGGCTACTAAGAATAGTGGCTGGCTAACTTGCTAAGAGGCTACTCCAAACTTATAAATTACTACTAGAATCTTGTATTAAATGTGATTATATTAATAAAGAGATTTAAAAAATATCTATGCCTTTTTCTGTTTTTTATAGAAATGTTACTGTTAGTCAAACACTGTTAAAACCCTATCATAGGGCCAGAGATTTAGCTCAGTGGTTCCTGCACGTGCCTAGCAAGCACAAGTTCTTGAGGTCCATTCCAGTAACCATATACAACAATGGGCATGGTGACTCACACCCACCAGAAATGAGTAGCACATACAATACCAAGCATGGTGGTTCATGCCTGTAATCCCAGCACCTGTGAGGCAGAGGCAGAAAGATCGCTGAGTTCAAGGCTTGTCTGGGCTATATAGTGAGCTCAGGGCCAGCTGAACTTCAAAGTGAGATCCTGTCTACAAAAAAAAAGTATCATAAAAGTAAGATTTAGGATGTTTACATCAATGTTCATTAGGGAGATTGGCCTGTAGTTCTCTTTTTTGGTTGGGACTTTTTCTCCTTTTGGAATCAAGGTAATGGTTGCTTCAAGGAATGAATTTGGGAGTACTGTTTCCCTTTCAATTCCATTAAAGAGTTTGAGAAATAGTGGCATTAACTCTTTGAAAATTTTGTAGAATTCAGCAGTAAAGCCATCAGGACAAGGGTTTTTCTTGGTCTGTAGAAGTTTTATTATATATTCAATTTCACAGATTAATATTGGGGTGTTTAACATTTTTTATATCCTCTTTGTTCAGCTTTGGAAGTTCACATGTGCCTAGGAATCTATTCATTTCTTCTACATTTTCCATTTTACTGGAGTACAAATTTACAAAGTAGGTGTTTATTATCCTTTGGAATTCCATTGGCTCTGAGGTGATTCCCCCTTTTTTTTTTCTAATAGCATGAATTTGAGCCTTTTCCTTCTCTTGTTTGATAAGGTTGGCCAGGGGTTTGTCATTTTTATCTTTTCAAAGAACCAACTCTTTAATTCATGATTTTTTTTGTATCATTCTCTTAGTCTCCATTGAATTAATTTCTGCTCTGATCTTTATAATTTTCTTCCACTACAAGCTTTGGGTTTGTCTTGTTCCTCTTTTTCTAGTAGCTTGAGGTTCAGCATTAAGTCATTTATTTCAGCTTGCTCTATTTTCCTGCTGTGGGTTTACACTGCTATGAATTTCCCTCATAGCACCACTTTCATTGTATCCCATAAATTTCTGTAAGTTATACTGGGATTATCATTTAATTGTAAAAACTGTTTAATTTCTTCCTTAATTGCTTGTGTGACTCATTAACCAATGAGTTAACTCTAACCTTCATTAGAGTTTTTTCAATATCCATGTGTTCGTGAGGGTCTTGGAATTTTTTTTTCTATTCAACTCCAATTTCAAGGCATTATAGTTTGACAGTATTCAGGAGATAACTTTAATTCCTTAGCATTTACTTAAGCATGTTCCATAAACTAGTATGTGGTTTACTTTGGAGAATGGCACATGGGCAGCTAAGAAGAATGTGTATTCTGACTTATCAGGTGAAATACTCTGAAGGCATCTATTAAGTCAATTTGTTCAAAGGTTTGGTTCAGTTCAGGTATTTCATTATCGATTTTTTGTCCAGTTAATCTGTCTAGTTGAGATAGCAGGATACTGAAGTCCCCTACTACTATTATATTAGTGCTTATCAGGATTTTCATATCTGTTAATATTTGTTTTATATAGTTGGGTGCATTGGAATTTGGTTTGTAAATATTAATGAGTCATCTCTTTTTCTTGGATTGTTCCCTGTGCAAGGATGGAGGATGTAGTGTCCCTCCCTTCCTTCCTCTCTCCCTCTCTCTCTCTCTCTCTCCCCCACCCCCTTCCCCTCTCTCTTTTTTTGCGGTACCAGGGATCAAACTTGGGCCCTTCTGCATCCAAGGTTGGTGCAATACCACTTAAGCTAAATCCCCAGCCTCTTTTTTGTCTCTCTTAATCAGTTTGGTTTGAAATCTATTTTGTCTGCAAATAGCATACCCACTCCTGCTTTTTTGCAGATTCCAATTGTATGGAAAATTGTATTCCATCCTTTTACTTTCAGTCTATAGCTTTCTTTCTGAATTAGCTGTGTTTCTTGTACACACCATATTGTTTCTTAAACCATTCTGCCAGTTTTATCTTTTAATTGGTTCATTGAGGCCACTGACATTAATGGTTATGAGTGATATGGCTTGATTTATACCTGTCATGGTGTTCTCCTGTTCTTTGCCCTTTTATTCTTTGCTTTTACCCTTTTCATTCAGTTTCTTGTTTTACCCAGTGGTACACTCTACTGGATCTCATGAGTTTTTGACTTGCATTGTTTTTCTTCCAAGATATTCTTTAGAAAGTTTTGGAGTGCAGGTTTTGTAACTGAGAAGTTCTTCAGGTGTTCTTCATCATGGAAGTATCTTATTTCTCTATCAATTTTGAAAGATAGATTTGCAGGATACATCAATCTAGGTTGGAGATTATTTTCCTCCAAGACTTGAAACACTTCACTCCAGGCTTTCCTTGCTTCAGCATTTGTGCTGAAGACTCCTGTGATCCTGATGTGCTTCCTTTTGTGTGTGTGTGTGTGTGTGTGTGTGTGTGTGTGTGTGTTTATTTTCTCTACCTGCTTTCAGTATTTCATTCTTTTGTTGGATATCTGGAACTTTGATAATTATATGCCTAGGTAGAATTTTTTCCCTTTAATATCAAGGCCTTTTGGAGTCGTATATGTCTCACTTCCCTTTATGTCCAATTCTATTCCTTTTCTGTGAAGTTTTCTGCCATTATATCTGTGAAGTTATTTTTTTTTTTATGTCGTTTGCACTGTCTCCTACTTCTTGAGTGACTCCAATCAGTCTTACGTTATTCTTCTTTGAGTCATCTAGGAGTTGTTGGATTGATTTCTCATGGTTCCTTGCCATTTTCCCTAAATTATTCCTTTCCTGTTCACTGGCTATGGTCCTGTCTTCTGAGTGTGAAATTTAGTCCTCAGCTTCATTCATCCTACTTTGTAAAAGCTCTCATTTTTGATCACCTGAAGCTCTGCTTTTGTTATCTGAGATGGTATTCCTGATCTCTTCTTTAATGAAGTCTTTCACTGCGGACAGCATCCTGTTTTCATCTCAGAGATCAGTTCTGATTTCCATTTTAGCAGATGTACTTTTGTAACCAGTTTAGAGAGTCCTGGTGATTTAGCTCCATTTTCTTCCATTTCCCTTTTCTCTGAATTCCCCTATGGGGTTGACCTTTGTGTCTAGGTTCTTGAATTTTTTTTCATTTGTATTATGCTGGCCAGCACCATAAGTCACTGCACAACCTAAGCATTGCTTACCCAGACTCACCCAAACAGGAATGAAGGTCCTGTGAACTTCTTGTCTGGATCCTATGACAGGCAGGCTACAAACCAGCAGCAGAAATCACTGCATGATCTCCACAGCACTTACCCAGACTCACCAGCTGGACAAAAGTCCCCTGGCTTTCTTGTCTGGATGCAATGACAAGAAGGCTGCTGGCCAATAGCAAAAGTCACTGTGCACCCTCTGCAACACTTACTCAGACTCACTCAGGGGGAATGGAGCTCTCACGTGGCTTCTGGCCTGGGTTTGCTAGCAGGCAGTGAAAGTCACTGTATATCCTCCACGGTACTTAGGCAGAATCACCCAGGAGGAATAGAGCTACCATTGGGCTTGTGGCCTGGGTGAAGTGGCAGTACTGGGAATCAAACTCAGGACCTTGTACTTGCAAGGCACACACTGGAACCACTGATCTAAATCCTCAGCCTTTCAAGTACTATGTTATAGTACTCATTTAATTCACTTCTATGTGTTAAGATTTCTGTACTTTCCACAAATAAAGAGCTCAAGAAACAGAAAAGTTAGGTTGCTTGGACAAGGTCACCCAGCAAGCTTTAGGCAGAATGAAAATTTAAAAAGATCTTTTTAACTTTATCTTAGAACACCTTAAAAATAGTTATACTCATAATAATGAGTATAATGGTAATTAATTCAACTCAATTTCAAATCACTTTCAATAATTCTCAAAGTTCTTATGGGAAATTTTAGCTGTGAGGATTAATACTCATGCATCATAATGTCTTTTAATTATTGAGCACTCTCCATGTATATGACAGATATGATTTTACTGAATATGTACAATATGTGACATTCATACATAAGATATTAAAAAGTGTTGGGAGCTCTATTTAGTGACAGAAAAGAACATTAAAAATATTCTAAAAATGTGAAAAAGAATCATGTTTTTGCAGTTTATTTAGTTACAAATGTACACGAATTAATAAAGCCATCTCAAAAATATGCAAAAGAATACAGCAATGATCTCTTGTAATGAGATTATGTTTTTTTTCTAATTTTAGCCTTCTTTTAACCATTTCCTTTAGTATAAACTTGCAAAAAATGAAGTGCACTATAAGAATCTATATTATTGGGCCAGAGATTTAGCTCAGTGGTTCCTGCACCTGCCTCACAAGCACAAGGTCCTGAGTTCGATCCCCAAGTAACCACATACAATGCTGGACGTGGTGACTCACGCCCACCAGCAATCAATACCACATACCACAGTGCCGGGCATGGTGGCTCACGCCTGTAATCCCAGCACTCGGGAGGCAGAAATGGGAGGATTGCTGAGTTTGAGGTTTGCTTTAGCTACATAGTGAGCTCAGGGCCAGCCTGAACCACAAAGCAAGACCCTGTCTCAAAAAAAAAAAATTACATTATTTAAAAATTTACTGTTTTAAAAAAATCTCACGAGACAACATGTTTAATTCAGTTGACTACTCTAATACAAATTTGAAAGAATGTTTGTTCTACTGCTCAAACTACTACAAAAGAAGATCTAACTGTTTTAAATCAACATTATGACCCACTAAATCTGATCTCTCCACTGAAATAAAACATATAAGGTCCTTTGCACTTCAAAACATTGATTCTGTGTTCCCTTCTCTTAATCCTTTTATTCCACTTTTTAATACATTCAAACAATGTTTAGGCTCTA
>PVIC010037216.1:0-18190 GCA_004025085.1 Thryonomys swinderianus
TCAGGCTGGCCCTGAGCTCACTATGGTGCCCAGGCAAGCCGCCGCGAACTCAGCAATCCTCCCGTCTCTGCCTCCCGAGTGCTGGGATTACAGGCGTGAGCCACCACGCCCAGCATTATATGTGGTAACCGGGGATCGAACTCAGGTCCTTACGCTTGCGAGGCGGGCGCCGGAACCACTGAGCTAACCCTCCGGCCCCCATGCAGTACTCTTGATTAGAGCACATTCTCTGGATGCTGTATATGTAACAGAAAATACTAGCTTTTAAAAAATAAAGTAAAGCATGCTCTTCTTTTTTCATTATGAAAACTGACACTAAATATTCATCAATAATATTTCAAGAGTTTATTGTGAATTATGAGAGTTTCCCTATCTTAAATCTGAGTTCACTGTTGTACCTAAATAGTAGACATTTTCTGTCAAGTTTTTAAATATATGTGTCTGCTCAGTTTCACTGATAAGGAAACATACTTAAGTGACCAAAAACAGTCAGTTCAGAATTTGAGGTCCCAAATAATTTCTTTTATTATTCAGGCAAGAAAAAAAACCTTTTGCAGTTTATTGGAACTAAATGACTACCATTTCCCCATATTTGATTCAAAAGGTACATTTCTTTCTAAAGCCAGTGTGAAAATGCTAGTGCATTCTTTCCATTACATTTGGGTATAATAAGAATGCTAACACTGTGCAGCCTGCACGTGGTAAATAAACACAGACCAAGTAACTTCTTACTGCTTCCCTAAGCATAGATTTTCTCCAGATAATAAGGGGGAGGATTAAGACTTATTTGATTCCTAACCCTCAATGCCAGGTTCCTGACTATATTTTTGGGGTCCATCTAGCAAAAAAACAATGCTGTGCTACATACAGATCAGAAAATTATCTCTTCATAGGTTGTTGTATCTTTGACTACCAACATCCAGTCTTGCCAACTTCAGTCAATGATGATATAGGTTTACTTTTTAAAAAAAAAGTATATTGCCGGGCGTGGTGGCTCACGCCTGTAATCCCAGCACTCGGGAGGCAGAGACAGGAGGATTGCTGAGTTTGAAGCTTGCCTAGGCTACATAGTGAGCTCAGAGCCAGCCTGAACTACAAAGCGAGACCCTGTCTCGAAAAAAAAAAAAAAAGTGTATTAACGTGTCAATATAAGCAAAATAAAGCATGGAGGGTGAATAATAGCAACCATATTCCCTCAATCAAATATTCATACTCTGAGTCTGGGGTTGTGGTTTCCAAGAAATCCGGATTAAATAACATGATTCACATATTTAAAAAGGCTGGTTGAAAACTGGATTTTGGTGTACTCAGTTACGGAAAAAAAGAGCCACTTTCACACAAAGTTTTCATATTTAGTTAAATGAAATTATTTCCTTTGAGACAGGTATGTTAGATAATCAACCTTGAATTACTACAAATAATGAAAGAAAGGAATAAAAATTAAGAGAAACAAGAGTAATACTAGTCACTTCATATTTTGATATTATCAATTGGTTGTTTTTAAGAAATTCAATTCTGATTCGTCAGAGGCCCTTTATAACATTTATTAAGTTTTCTAATTTTCTGACTTTTTATAAAGCTCCCATCTTAATATCAGCCTTCCAGGTTACTGGTAAGAATTAGGATAGAACAGTTGAGAGGCTATAAATGTCTTGGTGTAGCCATTTAACACAGAGACCAAGCGAAGGAATCTGGATCTAACAGACTGCATTTGTTGTGCAAGTTTTACAATGTTACAAACATTAGTCATGACAGGCAAGAAGATAACAGCAAGATCTAGAAACAGTGATTTTCAAAGGGATCTGGGAATGAGGTTTTGATGGAAACTTTCCAGAGCTGCAGCTGCTGAGCTTGTGGGTTTTTCACTGGCTGCCACTTGATAGAGGTAAAGGAGGAAGACAAATTATTTAAGGGCAAGTTCAGACAGTGAATAGCTCAAGACTACAGCCTGCTTAGAATCTGAAGGCCATGAATGCTCACACAAACCACAGATGTAGGCATAAACGTTTTGATTGTTTAAGGAGCTGAAATCATTTTTTTACTGTACTGTAGAATAACTACACAGACTAAAATTAGTACCTATGAAGTAAAGCTATCCAACAATATAGTTGGGGATAGCTTTTTTCTCTTTATTGTCACTATTTCTTATCAGTGGAAATGGTACGGTGGAAAGAATATAAATTTTCATGTCAGAAAGTCGTGAATTTGAATTTGGCACTACTATTTTGTGTAACTGAACCTCAATATCACTTTCCATAGTAAGGCATGCTTTGCAGAGTTGCAGAGAGTGAGATACTAAATGAGTTGAATAGTTACTACTGAGACCACATATATAGTCAACAAAAACAGCAGCACACAGCTGCTCAAAATGGTTAATTACTGGGCCGGAGATTTAGCTCAGTGGTTCCAGCACCTGCCTCGCAAGTGCAAGGCCCTGAGTTTGATCCCGGTGACCACAAAGAATGCTGGGCATGGAGACTCACACCCACCAGCAATCAATACCACATACCACAGTGCTGGGTGTGGTGGCTCACGCCTGTAATCCCAGCCCTCGGGAGGCAGAGGCAGGAGGATTACTGAGGTCGAGGCTTGCCTGGACTACATAGTGAGCTCAGGGCCAGCCTGGACTACAAAGCGAGACCCTGTCTCAAAAAAAAAAAAAAAGGTTAATTATTATCATTGTCATCAGTGTCATAATTGCTAATGTTCTGTTGCTATAAGGAATTTTACTATCATATATATGATTGTTACACCTGAGCTGACTTAGACAATAGCAGAAGCTGTATTCAATTGCCTGTAAATCATTCATGCTATTTTTACAGGTTCTTTTCAATTTAAAGTTTATCAATATAGCCTTTACATCATAAAAATAGGTTCTTTGGTTCTTTTAGAACAGCAAAAGACATTTTCTGTGAAAGCTTTACAGTATCAAAAAGTAGTTTGGCTAAAAAATTTAGCCACCTCTTCTTTACCTCAAACAGACTTTACAGTGATTCACTGATGATCAAAACCACCAGCTACCATTCCTAACACAATGCTCTGTTGACTCTGCATATCTACGGTAACTCCTAAGGTGTAAGTCCCTTTGTTTCTGCATATCCATGGGAACTCTGTTATATGTCCTCTTCTTGCTTTTGCTTTTCTCCCCTAAGGCCAGTTAAAGCTTGCCTTCCATAAATCTTAAGAGAGTAAATCAAATTAATCAACTGGATTTTGTCTGAGATTCCCTAAAATAGAATCCAAGTGTCACCATAACCATCTAATCTTCCTGCATATGCATATGATTGGCAATTTTCCTTCCCATTTTTAAATCATATGTACTTCAGGTATCACATTTTGTCTTTCTATATTTTAACACTGATAGTCTTCCTCACATTGTCTTTTTATTCCCCTAGGTCAAGGGTTAGCAAATTAGGGTCACCAGACCAAATCTGCTTTCTAACTTGTTTGTGTATAGGCTAGAAGAATTATTTTTATATTTTTAAATGACTAAAAACAGAAAAGTCCAGTGAAAAATAATTAAATTCAAGTTTCCAAGTCCGTAAATAAAATTTTATTGGAACATAGCATGCTCACTCATTTATGCATTATCTATGGCTGCCACAATGATACAGTTGAAGAGTTGCTACATAAAATTTTATTGGAAGATAGCCATGCTCATTTATTTATATGTTGTCTATGGTTGCTATAATGATAGAGTTGACTAGCTGCTACAGACCATATGGTTGGCAAAGTATACAATACTTATTATCTGACTCCATGAAAAAACTTTGTTGAAACTGTGATAAAGTTTTTCTCTTAGAAGAAATGAAGAAAATGCTTATATAAGATGCACTGCTTGTTCTTCTCTTTGCATTCCTGTCCTAGACTCAGCCTTGGAAAGAAAATATGGCTTATTCCTGAGTAGTAGAATGGGATAGTAAAAAATAAGTAAAATAAATGACAGAAAAGCCAAGGTGTGGGTTTCAGGTCTTGTTTTGATATTGAGTTTGTATACTGATGCGGAGTAATTTTAAGTCCTTCTCTATTTCATGGCTTCTTCCCTTTTGGTTCTCAGTTTCCTTTACATTTGAAAAGAAGAGCCTTGGACTCACTGATTCACCATGACAATATGTGAAATCATGCCACCATCTCCTTCCTCACACTACTTCTCAATAAATGCAGGATCCATGGAAGCTTTTCAACAAAGGGCAAATAAGTGTATCTGAAACAAGAGGGGAATATTTTGAGGGAAATTAATGATAATGTATCTTCTATTGTAAAAGTCAGACAATTTACTTAAAACAAATGAGGTTGAATCACTTGATTTCTGGAAATTTCACATTATAAATATGGCATTTCAGTTTGTAGTGTAAAAATGCTGATGTCTGGGAGATCATCTTCTGAAGTATTGTAGGAAAAAAAGGATCTAAAAGCTCTGCAATGGGACAGGAGAGGATGAGCAGGGATCATTTTATATTCTGAATAGAGTAGTAGAGATACTTATATGTATACAGATATTATCAGATAGCTATACATTCCTAATGAAACTTTGTATTATGAAGTGAATCTACTTGCTTTCATCCTTAGGTATGATTATATCTATTATATATAGTTGGACAGTAAAGAAAATAATTTGCTTTAAAAATCATTTATACCCTATTAGGTTATGAACTGACCAAAGCTTTCAAGGAGAAGGAAAGCTGACTGACTTTATTATCATAAATTCCCCTTTGTTAATTATACACTGACTTGTATGGTAGGAGAATCAGCAGTTATTGAATACTAGTCAAATGTAGAAGGTTACATCAGTTATAGGTACAGTGATTACTCAAAATTCCAAATTGGGATTATTCCTGGGAGTCTTGGCTTGCTTTTTTTTGGCTATACTGCATTACAGCAAATTCTGAACAGGTGCTCAGTGGGAAGGCAGGATCTGAGTAGTTGAGATATGCATGAATGAGAATGAATGCAAATTTATGTAAGAAGAGAAGACATATAATTACACTGTTATGGGTAAATACAATTGAAATTATCTAAAATTATTACAACTAGAACTGGAAAAGCTGTTAAGTGTTATGTTTCCTTCATGGAAAATCAATATACACTTGAGATAATCATTGTCTACTGGCTAAGTCTGTTTTGTACTACTGCAACAAACTTCCACAGGCTGGATAATTTATAAACATTAAAAATTTACTTATCTTGGTTCTGGAGGCCAGAAACCCCAGTACTGACAGATGTGCTAGCATCTGTCAGAGGCTTGTTGATGCAATATCTCAGAATGGAATATGAAAGGGGAGGAGAACATGGAAAAGGAAGGATGCTAAATTCATTCTTTTATCAGGAAACTCCCACAATAGCATGTGTCATCTTAGGAAAGCAGAGTCTTCAGGACTTAGTCATTTCTTAAAAGGTCACACTTCTCAACACTGATGCAATGGAAGTGATTCTCTAATATGAACTTTGCGGGAAAAATGCAAACCATAGCAACCAGTTTGGTCCAATTATTCACTTCTGTGGTAGTAATATCCCTTTTTCTCCAACATAACTCCTTTCATTTTAGTATAATTCTAATGTCTGTGTAGTTTGCACTCTCCAAAAGAGAATAGAATGTAGAACTAGAAAATAGAAGTTCCATATTCTACCATTAACTCTACTACTTGTATGAATCAGAGTCAGCCTTTAGCACTTTCTTGAGTCTCAGGTTTTTTTTCTGTAAAAGTGGGTCCTTGCTCTTTTACATCCCAATTTGGAATGATGAATAATCACTGTATGCATAACTAATGTAATCTTCTGTATTTCTCTACTTTTCATTGGATGCTACAGAAATGAAATGCAGTTGTAAGACAGCTACAAAGAACAGCTAAGGGCTGGAGGGTTAGCTCAGTGGTTCTGGAGCCTGCCTCGCAAGTGCAAGGTCCTGAGTTTGATCCCCGCTAACCAAATACAATGCTGGGCATGGAGACTCACACCCACCACCAATCAATACCACATACCACAGTGCTGGGCGTGGTGGCTCATGCCTGTCATCCCAGCACTCGGGAGGCAGAGACAGGAGGATTGCTGAGTTCGAGGCTTGCCTGGACTACATAGTGAGCTCAGGGCCAGCCTGAACTACAAAGCGACACCCTGTCTCAAAAAAAAAAAAAAAAAAAAAAAAAAGGACAGTTAAGTTTTTCTTATAGTTCTCACTTATGTCACACCTGGGCTGCCTCTACATTTGCCAAGATTTTCCAAAAGTCATCTTAACACTTGGTCTTTATCTCAACTTTCTAGACTACTTCAACCAATGATATCTGTATGTTTTTATGACTGAAAAATCTGTTTTTCTGGTCACAAAATAGCCTAGTAAAAAGCTAAGCCACAGATTACTAGGCAGTCTGCTCTGACTTATGATTTCATAAAGTTTGTCTGACTGTAGAAGAAAATATACAAGCAGGGAGACCAGTTATGAATCTACTGTGATAATCCCAGAGAAGGATGGTGATAGTTTGGACAACACTAGTGTAATAAAGATTCATAAGAAGTGGTCAGATTGTGAATATATTCTGAAGATAGAGTCAGTAGGATTTCCCGATGCATTAGATATGGGTTTTGAAAGAAAAGGGTAAGGACAAATGCCAAAGTTTCTAGTCTGAGCAAGTGGAAGAAAAGCGTTGCCAACATTTAAAATGAGAAGGTTTAACTTAATAATCCAGACTTCCGCCTTCTCTCAAAGTGCTGGAATATCCAGTCAACTTCATAAATACATTTTTCACATGACAACAATGAACTACAGCTTAAAAGCAGTTGTCCCACTGGGACAGGACACTGGCCCTTTGGTTTACTATAGATCTCCTACTTCTGTCATTTAACTGGCTACCACCATAAGCAGCTTTTTGCACCTGCCTAACTCCTGCATGCAGCTTGAATTTAAGGCCTAGGCTCAAAGTTCTCTCCAATACTCACTGTAACAAAAATTCGCCTGCACACTGACTAAACAGAGGATATCTGACAAAATATTTTAAAAAATGCTATAAAAATTATTGACCTAGTTTTCTTCTCCATAGCAATTAGACAGTCCAGGAAAGAGGTTGAGCCCCACAGTGAAAAAAAGAAGGACCTTGAAGAAACTTCTCTTTCACATATTCTGACTCCATCAGAACTTACTTCCATGGCTGACACCCCAGTCTGTGTCCCTAGTTACAGTGTTAAAGCATACTGGGTATGGGACCACCTCTTTTTGTATCTGTGAGAGGCACCTCTGAAATTGTTCCTGGGTTTACACTTTTACAAGGTATTACTAGGAAGCTGGTGATTGGCAAGTTACCCACTCTGGGCTTCTGTTCTTTAGTACAAACAATAAAATTACTGTCATAGGGCTTCTCAACTCAAATCCATGTATGACTCTCCTTCTGTAGATGGTTATTTAGCTTTACTTATATAAAGAATCACTGGGCTGGAGATTTAGCTCAGTGGTTCTAGCACCTGTCTCACAAGTGCAAGGTCCTGAGTTTGATCCCTGGTAACCACCTACAATGCTGGCCGTGGTGACTCACACCCACCAGCAATCAATACCACATACCACAGTGCTGGGCGTGGTGGCTCATGCCTGTAATCCCAGCACTCTGGAGGCAGAGACAGGAGGATTGCTGAGTTTCAAGCTTGCCTGGGCTACATAGTGAGCTCAGGGCCAGCCTGAACAACAAAGTGAGACCCTTCCCCCCCACCCCCACCCCCCAAAAATCACTGACTTAGGATAATATACACGGTAACGTTTCTGTGGAAAACCTGACATGTTTTCCATTAGTTTATTAAACAGTGTGAACACAAACGTCTGATTATTCTGAACACTACGCCAGAGAGGGACTCACTGATTAATAAGAGCAAAGCTATCCTATTTTAAGGGATTTGAGTCCAATATTTTCCTCCCTCCCTTCATATTCACCCTACTTTGTTTCATTTCTGCACTATTGGGGACTAAACCCAGGCTCTCATGAATTCTAGGCAAGTACTCTACTGTTGAGCCACATCCCCAGTGCTAATATTATTTTTTACTCCTAGCTGTAGGTACACTCTGACACTAGGCAACATTAAATTCTTCATCAAATTGGATTGGGTAGGAGGGAAATCTTGGAAAAAAGAGAGAAAAGGAAAGTGATTCAAAATAAATCTGTCCAATTTGGTATTAGGGAAGCTAGCATCTATGGTTTGTGAAAGTGATCAGGAAAAATAAATCTTATTCCCCTGGCTCAACCCCAAAATAGCACAGTTCCCGAGGAATGTACACTTAAACCTGCCTCAGAGCCACCCATAGTAGCTTAAGTTTGTTATCAGTACTCAGGAGCCTGAGGTACGAGGGTTCCAAGTTCAAGGCCAGCCTGGGTAACTTAGTAAAACCCTGTCTCAAAGTAAAAAGGACTATAGGGATGGGGATTTAGCTCAGTGGCTCCATCACCTGCCTTGCACGGGCAAGGTCTGAATCTGATCCTCAGTACCAAACCAAAGCACACCTAACAAAACAAACAAAAAGATGTAATTCACTGCATGTTTCTAGTTTCATGCCTTAGTATGAAGGGGGAAAATTGCCTTCATTTCAACAAAAGTAGCTGTGATCAATAAGGGACTGTGATCAGTAATGAGACAAATCCAAGTATAGGAATAGAAAAATTATGCACAGCTACCCAGAATCTGAATTTACTCTTTATGAAAAAGGATCAATTTCAATATTAGAAAGAACTTAAGAAAGATATATTTACTATAGTAGTCTTCCCTTTTTGGAAGTGCCTATGTTATAAGATGTCACATCGATATCTGAAACTCCCTATTGCATTGAGTTATATATATATAATATGTATATATATATTATGTTCTTATACACATGCATCTATGTTAATGTTTAACTTATAAATCAGACAGTAAAAATTAATAGCAGTAACTAATAATAATAATAATACAGAAATTGTAACAAAATAACAATAATTATTTAAAAGATATAAATTATTTATTTCTAAATTTTCCACTTAGATTCTTAGATCAAGGTTGACTACAAATAACAAACTGGAACATAAAACCATAGATTAAAGAATGATTACTGTAAGACTAAGACTATAGGTGAAGTAAGTATCAAAACAGATAATCTGTGGTAATCAAAGCACCTCAATCAACCTACACTTTTACTTTCAGCCACAGTCACTCAAGTACAATGAAGTATCAGGCAATTGGTGCTCAGATATGGCTCTGGGAAAATACTAGCTAAGGAGTCCATATACCAAATGCAGCCACTAAATAGCTTTTGTTTGTTTGTTTTTGTTTTCTTTGGAGACAGGGTCTTGCTTTGTACTTCAGGCTGGCCCTGAGCTCAGCCCAGGCAAACCTCGAACTCAGCAATCCTCCTGTCTCTGCCTCCCGAGTGCTGGGATTACAGGCATGAGCCAACATGCCTGGCTAAATAGTTTTTGACTTTGGATAAACCATGTAGTTATCCTAGGTGTCATCTGTGAAATGAACAGAGTATGGAGAGCACAGCTTCAGATAGTGTCACAGTTGAGCTTATTTAATCAATTCTGGACTAGGATTGAGGCTGCTTATGCTGAATGGTAGATGGAGAAGGCCATTTTCTAATGTTTCATTACCTTCTTCCAAATGTGTAGAGGCGTGTTTGTTCCTAAACCTAAGGCCTATTGCACTTGCTGCAGTCAGTATATAATTTAAATATCTTATACAATGATGAAATATGACAGTAAGCAATCCAGACATGGGCATCTGAAATGAACAAACACTTTCTAAGTGAAGATGCAGAAACAGCAAATAAATATTTGAAAAAATAATCCACATCACTGGTCATTTGAGAGATGTACATTGAATAATGAAATTCCATCGTGCTCCAGATACAATGGCTATTATCAAAAAAGTAACCAATTACGAATGCTGGTGGGGTTGTGGGGGGAGGGAACCCGACTCCACTGCTGGAGGGAATATAGACTGGTGCAACCAAATCAGTGTGGAGATTCCTCAAAAAACTAAAACTAAATGTCCCATTGACCCAGTTATTCACCTTCTTGGTATCTTCCCAAAGGAATTAAAAGCATCATACCACAGAGACATATGCACACACATGTTTATGGCAGCAGTTTTTTTTTTTTTTTTTTGGAGACAGGATCTCCCTTTGTAGTTCAAGCTGACCCTGAGTTCAGTATGTAGCCCAGGCAAGCCTGAAACTCAGCCATCCTCCTGCCTCTGCCTCCCGAGTGCTGGGATTACAGGTGTGAACCACCATATCCAGCACTGTGGTCTGGGATACTGATTGCTGGTGGGTGTGAGTCACCACACTCAGTATTATTGTATATGGTTACTGGGACTGAACCAGGGACCTTGCGTTTGCAAGGCAGGCAGCAGAACCATTGAACTAAATTTCTGGCCCAGCCTGGCAGCAGTTTTTAATAGTTTAATCTTGAAAACAGTTCAAATACCCATCAATAGATGAATGGATAAAGATTGTGTGTGTGTGTGTGTGTGTGTTTGTATTTTATACAATCGAGTAATTACTCTACCACAAAAATCAATACATTTGAGACATTTTTAGGTAAATGATGCACTTTGAGACCATACTCCTAAGTGAAATAAATAGGATACACGTGTAAATATTGCATTTTCTGGTGTGAGAAACTGAATGGGTAAATAAGGATCAAAATATATAATAGATATTGAGAAATAGAAAAAAATGTTAAAATGGGAAGAGGAACAAGGGAGGTAGGTGGTGAAAGGAAGGAGGGGAAAAAGAAAATAGAGGAAACTAGAAAAAAGGCTTTTTGTACTTGAAGAGGGGATGAGGGACTGAAGGGAAAGAAGGGGAATGGGGAAAAAGAATCAAGATATACATGTACAGATACAAATTCCCAATGAATGTGATCATTATGTATATCTATTGCTTTTTTTTTTTGTGGTATTGGGGATTGAACTCTGGACCTTGTACTTCCAAGGCAGGCACGGTACCACTTGAGTTAAATCTCTAGCTCTAATTATGTATATCTAAATGTATCAATACAATTAATTTAAAAATACAACAATAAAAGGCAAGAGCTGATTTCTGTGAAAAATATATTGAATAGTGGGAGGAAACCTGATAAAGATAAATGACTTAAAATAGCTATGAAGGCAAAGGATACACAATTTAAAAAGTTAGGGAAACAACTTGTTAAAGTCTAGGATTCTTCTATTGTCTTTGCTGTACAAAACTGACATGAGAAACCATAGAAAATGTAATTACTAAGGGTAATGAATGTGAGAAAAATGTTAGGAAGTTGTAATCAACAGACCTATAATCAAAGAAAAGGCCTTGGCCCTAAATCAAGGTTTCCACCGCAATGGGAAACGGAACAAGAGCCATGGTAAAATGTTACAGAGGCTTGCCCTGTCATTTAAAACCATATGAAATAGGCAACAATGACTGTGAAGTAACTTTCCAGGAAGTGGTGCAGTAAGCAGACTGGGGTTAAGATTGCAAGAGAGATGGAGAGACAGATACTATTCTCAATAGTCCTGCAAATCTTTGCTAGTCTGTCAGCTAAAGTAAGAATGAATTCACTTCTGCAGAGAATCATAGATTAGTCTCTACTAAAGTTTCCAAGAAGTAAATATTTCTTCAGGTATTACAGTTTTCTCCCTGGTCTTCCCTTAAAAGTTTTTTTTTCCCCTGAAATGTTTGATAAAATTATTTGATAAGTAGTAGTGAATGTTAAATTTAACTGAGCAAGGAACACTATGAATGAGAACATAGAATACTTTGGTTTCCTGAGAGCAGGACATGCAAAGCATGAGTAGTTCTATGTAGAAATAATAGCTTTCAATGGCAAGATCAGGCCTGTAATTTTCTGCAGAACACCATGACATCATGGTTTATATGAGCCCAACTCCATAAATCAAGCTTTACCTAATTAGAGATTCTTCTGCTGATCTACATACATTATTAGAGCAAACAATTAAAACAGCTTAGGCAATAATACAAACCAGATCTGTTTACAAAAATGTCCTTTTTTTCCACTCAAACTCATTTAGTTTCACTACCACTTACAGATCTTTCACATTTAGTGAAGTATAGACCCAGAGCATTTCTTTCAGCCTGACTTCACTTTCAGGGAATTCTTCAATTAACTGTACGTTGCTTTAAGCTTTTCATCCAATGAGAAAACAATCTGTGGTTTCTGACTGTTCTGTATGCCAATGGTTGTCATCCATATTTGACTTTTAGACACACTGCCTCTTGAAAGCTGGACTTTGTTTACATGAAACCAGCCAGTTATCATAGCATTTTGATAAGCACTAGAGAAAAATAAAGAACAATACCCTGTGGTGACTAAATTGAGAGAATTACCAGCCTGAGGGTGAATACACTGGGATATACACAATATCCATACCAAACCACCTGGCATGGGGCACAAAGTAGCGCATACTTTACTTCCATCTATGACCATTCCATTTTCAGGGACTTTTTTTTTTTTTTTTGCTTTTTGAGACAGGGTCTTGCTTTGTAGTTTAGGCTGGCCCTGAGCTCACTATGGTGCCCAGACAAGCCGCCGCGAACTCAGCAATCCTCCTGTCTGCCTCCCGAGTGCTGGGATTACAGGCGTGAGCCACCACGTCTGGCATTGTGGTATGCGGTGTTGATTGTTGGTGGGCGTGTCTCCACGCCCAGCATTATATGTGGTTACTGGGCATCGAACTCAGGACCTTGAGCTTGCGAGGCAGGCGCTGGAACCACTGAGCTAACCCTCCGGCCCCTCAGGGACTATTTTTTAACCACCGATTCCTTTCTTTTTCCTTTTTCTCTTCTTTGCTCATGGTTAAAATACTAGAAACTCATGGAAAGCTGTAACTACTCTAACAATAAATACCAGTAGGAATCTAAATGAACAAGAGATTGCACTGACTGACTTTGCAATGCTTATGGTGCCTCAAGTGTCAGATCTTTAGCCAAATACAGTATAATAAAAAAAAGTATGATCTCAGAGGTGAGACTTCAGTTCAAAACTGTGAATATTCTCAGCCTTTGGTACAGCACCTCAATTCTCTTTGTCCTTTGAGGCTCATTCAGAGATGTTTTAAAATAAGTAAAAATAACACTAGGCAGTGGAAAATAACCATGGGAACATATGATAGAAACAAATGATGACTAGTAAGGAAAAAGATTCTTAGATTTTCTACCTATCTCAGTGGAGTCAAGCTAAAGAGAATCTTTTTTAACTTTCCCCTGTGCTTCTCCAATTTCTTAGTGTTCTCAACCTATGACCTTCCTATCAAGCCCTTGAGAAACTGAAAGAATAAGATTTTAAGGGTGAGATATGAAGTCCCCTAAATACTTAAGCCCAAGAGAAGATGCATATACTATTTTCCCAAAATCAAGTTCAAGCTGGTACTGCAACAGGGTGGACAACTGTTGAAATTTCAGGCCTTTCCAAAGCAATAGAATGAATATTCTGGCAGAGTCAGGCCATACATAATAACCATACAGACAGGTGGGAGAGTCAGAATGAATATACAGGCCAGGTTAAGTCCATGGGCTGATATTTAGCTTGGTCCTATAGTTGTAGAGCAGAGGCTTAACAAACAAAGCTCTACTCACTCTCGCTGTCTTCAGAACAGTGCTGTGGTTTTACTCTCTTAAAACTACTGCTACTGGACCTGAATGAAAAGATTTATAGTTTTCAGAAGCTCAGATATTGTGACACTGTTCTTTTTCTGTTTTTCTTCTCTTTTTATTTATAAAAATGTAAAATTCCATATGGATTTTATTAGGCATTTTGGTTGAATGCTTTGTGGAAATGTGAAATGAGTACAACTACATTTGTTTTCACCCCTCTCCAAACAACAACAATAACAAAAACAACCGGGCGTGGTGGCTCACGCCTGTAATCCCAGCACTCAGGAGACAGAGACAGGAGGATTGCTGAGTTCAAGGCTTGCCTGGACTACATAGTGAGCTCAGAGCCAGCCCGAACTACAAAGCGAGACCCTGTCTCAAAAAACAAAACAAAACAAAACAAAAAAAACAACATCAACAATAATAACAGTGGAACAAATCATTCTTCCTTATTAATAAGGTCAGAGCTTCATAAGTATCAGATGTTCTTTCTTGAATCTACAAATCAGTTTCTATTGAATTATAGTCCCCTCATTAATCACACAGGGGATCCTTAAAACTCTCAGAAGTTCCTAGAACACATGGAAAGGGTTGGGCAAGGATGGGGAGATTTCTTCTTCAGATCTTTCCCTGGATACTGAATCTAGATCCAAGATGTTAAAAGTACAAGTACAATTCACTGATTTGTTCAAGCAATGCTTACTGGAAGGCAGCAGTCTTCTAAAATGGGGTTATAATGTAGATTTTGCTTCTAATTCAAGGAGGCAGGATAACTCCTCTTCAGACCTTTGGCTCTTTCTCACTTATATACTGGTTGGGGAGTTTTTAATTGTATGATTAAAAATAAGTAAGAACTTTAAGAACATTTAAAAATGACAAAAATTTTAAATTTTCAACCTTTTGGCTACAGTGATAGACATTACTTTTCTATAAATTTATATTTATCTTGTGCCGGGGGTGGTGGCTCACACCTGTCATCCCAACATGCAGGAGGCAGAGACAAGAGGATTGCTGAGTTAGAGGCTTGCCTGGGCTACATAGTGAGCTCAGAGCCAGCCTGAACTACAAAGCGACACCCTGTCTCAAAAAACCCCAAAAAACAAAAACAAAAACAATATCAACAACAACAACAACAACAACAATTTATATTTGTCTTTTAGGCTTCAGTGAAAAATACCATCTGAACAAAAGTCCTCAAATAAGAATAGCCAAATCAATGCTGAATCTTTCATGCCCTTGCTGTCCTCTAGCCTTCAAAGTGTCCAGAGCCTGAAAAGTCAATTTTTTTGTTTGGGAAGTTCAATGGCTACAGATGAAATATTTTGCTTTTTCAGTATAAACTTGAACAGATTTTCAATTTAGGGGACACATAGCTTCTGGCTATAAACTTGTACCAAAAACCATAGCACAAGACTGAGAGAATGTACCTTTAGGAATAGTTGCAAATTATTTTACAGCATAACAAAGTGAATAGCAAAGAATGGTGTGAAAATGAAAGCATTTGGGAACAATGAAATAAAGAGAGACAAGGCATTTAAAAAGTTTCATGGAGCTCGAAATTTGGTGTGGGGATGCAATGAGGGGAAGGAATAAATATGATTCTGAAAGAAAATAAAAGAGCATGTGCATAGGGGGTGGGGAGGTGTGGGTGGGTGGGGATATGGGTAAAAATGATAATTGACTTGTGTCATATATTGGTACAAATTCCCCATTGTATGTGTGATTGCAAGATGTATATAAATTGTACCAATAAAGAATTCAATTTAAAAAAGTTTCATGGAAAAGCAAACACATTAAATGCCACAAAAGTTTAGAAAATAAAAATTACAATGTATACAATATGCTGGAGAAGTTCTTGATCATAGTAAGGTTTTTCCATGGAATAACAGAATTTGTATGACTACCACCCAAGACTACTGAATTGAGATATTATGTAGAAAATAAATTTGTGTATAATACATAGAGCTCTCAAGCCAGTTTACTTGTGTCATGCTTCTTTATCTTTGCTCTTATTCTAGTTATTTCCTCTAATTTAAAAACAGAGCTGGAATTCTCTCCCACAAATTCCAAGTACATAAAGAGAAACCATAAAAATAACCCATAAAGTTAGATGACAATATGATGTGTTGATATTAATTTTCTGATAACAGCTTGAAAAACAGATGATAGTCTCTTATGAATATATCAGCCTATGTTCATACTGTTTAAAAAAGAAGGCACTAACAGTACAAAGTACACAGAGAAGAATTGTATTCCTTGGTAAATGATTCTAGCTTACTGTCATTTGGTGTTATGGATAACAGGTATATAGGAGTATATAAATTGGACAGAGACAAGAAAAATAGAAGGGGCTGAAAGTACTAATATACTAACAATTATTAAAAATGAGGTCATTGGGAAGTGATAAAATTCTTTTCTAGTTCACTGTTCTATTTATATGAAAGTCCTAGAAATCTTTTCTACTATAATGGATGGACTGGATGAGATTTCTCACCAGCACTCAATTCATCATAGAAGGACATCATTTAACAAATATTTTCATTTTTATCATAGAACCAAAGATTTAATAAATATTTTATAAATACTGACTTTCAATGACAGACAAGATCAGGACACATCAATTTGACAAGGGAGAAAATGGAAGGACAACAGAAAAGAATGATTAAGAATTCTTAATTACTCATAGCATGAAGAGGAACTGAAAATAATATAAAAACAATAATTATTTGTAAGCTTCTAAAAGTATCGTTACTGTTCTTAGTTTTTTCCAATGTGTTTTCTCAGAGAAATTAGTTCAGCAAAGATAAACGATTATGTAAAACATCTCAGAGTTTTACTTTATTTGTACTGTGAAGCTTTACAAGTATGGCTATTTTCCTAAATTTACTTCTTGGTGCTCGCTTCGGCAGCACATATACTAAATTTACTTCTTGTACTGTATCCTATAGACTGGTGCTCTACAGAACACACTTCGGGAGAAACACTGCTGGAAGTCACAGCAGGTTTTCAAAGACTACATTTCTCATTTTGTCCTTCATTGTTTTGTGGAAGAAGTTCTAAAACATTGGGAAAGCCCATGATTTGTATTTTATTTTATTTTTTGAGACAGGGTCTTGCTTTGTAGTTCGCGCTGGCTCTGCGCTCACTATGTAGCCCAGGCAAGCCTCGAACTCAGCAATCCTCCTGTCTCTGCCTCCCAAATGCTGGGATTACAGACGTGAGCCACCACGCCCAGCATGATTTGTGTTTTATAACTCTTAAATGGTAATGATTCTTGTTGTTTAACGTTGAATCACAGCCCAGAATGCCCACATACTAATCATTTAACACATATGAACTGAAATATATTAAAAAATATCATATTAGCCCTTGTGATGGTGATTACTGGTTGAGAAACCTGTTGGTGCTGTTTTCTACAAAACAAGACACATTGGTACAAAGTGCAAAGTAGCTATCAAGGTCAAAACAGGGAACAAGATTAGGATAAAGAAAACAAATGCTGCTTGGAAGGCTGATGATGTATTAAAAAGTGAGAAAAGAAGACATCTAAATCTAATTGAGACTAATTGAATATAATTGGAGGAAAATATATTTTAAAATCAGATAATGTTTGACATGAGGAATTAAGGGCTCAGAAAATAACAGAAAGCAAACTGGGTCATAAAACCTTTTAGTGTTTCAAGCATTATCCAAGGTGCATTTATCAGCCTAGTTTATTTAATCTCTTGTACTCTCAAACAATTTTTTAAGTTTAGTTGGTTATCCTGTGCAGATAAAATCTGAACCTGATATAAGATGTCATCTACTGCAAGTTAATAGGGAGTCTGATATGAAAGGCAATGTGAACTTTCTGTGAATTGGGTTAATCAAAATTTCCTTGATTTAGTTGTGTTGCTGGAGATTGAACCCTGGAGCTTGTATATCCTGGGCAAGAACTCTACCATTAAGCTACACTTCCAAAAATGAATCTGATTTTTAAAAAAATTTTGAGTCCTCCATACATCTACATCACCTCATTTTTTTTTTTTTTGAGACACGGTCTCTTTTTGTAGTTCAGGCTGGCCCTGAGCTCACTATGTAGCCCAGGCAAGCCTCGAACTCAGCAATCCTCCTGTCTCTGCCTCCCGAGTGCTGGGATTACAGGTGTGAGCCACCACGCCCAGCACTGTGGTATGTGGTATTGATGGCTGGTGGGTGTGAGTCCCATGCCCAGCATTGTATGTGGTTACTGGGATTGAACTCAGGACCTTGTGCTTGCAAGGCAGGCACTGGAACCACTGAGCTAAATCTCTGGCCCTCACCTCATTTTTCTTTACAAGCATTATATGTGGTTGTTACTACTTTACATTACATTTTTTACATTCAGTACCCTTTCACTATTTATCCAAAATTCAGGAAGTACCTTCTTTTTACCAGAAAACGCTACAAGATCCAGCCCCTAACTTCATTGAGATTCTGGTCCATGAAAGCTGGAAGCTAAGAACAAGGAGATATAGTGTTTTTTTTTATTAAATGGAGTATTATTCTGCCATAAAGAATGACAAAATGAATTCATGTATGTGAAAATGGATACACCTGGAGGACACACTA
>PVIC010037217.1:0-18178 GCA_004025085.1 Thryonomys swinderianus
CCCCCCTCCTCCTCCTTCTTCTTCTTCTTTCCTTCTGAACACCTTTCTCTAGTACTTACTGTCAGGCATTCATTGGCTCTCACTGGACATAATCACATATCATATTTTCTGCTGTTGTTTTTGAATAATTTAAGAACTCTTATTATAAACCATTTACATATAGCAGTCTTGTTTCTCAGGCTACACTTGTAGTCCTCTTTGATTACGTGTTTTTAAAAAAATGAGAGGAAAGAAAAAGCAGTGCCTTTAGATTTTTGTTGGTTGGGTCTGGCGTGGGGCTCAAGCATTGCTGTCCTATAAAATTCCCTTGTTCGTTTTATTGAAAGCCAGACTTTAGAACCGCTGAAGTAAAACACACTTTGGTTGGCCCAGCAATCTTACTTTCCTTATTGTGTAGCTCACTGAGTTGAGTCTGGTAGGAAATACTGGGTAATTACTTGTGGCCGGATAGTTATGAGGTCCTTGGTACGTGGCTGGTTCCTCTGATATCTGCCAAGGATCAGCAGACAGTATCCAGCACAAGTCAGAGCAGATGAGTTCTTGTACTTAATTAATGCCAGTCCCCAAGGGGAGGGGTGTATCTTGCCAGAGCCACACAGCTGATCCTGGTCAAGACACCAACTCGAGGTTCCTGGCCACTGCATTGTATTCCCCCTCTAACACCACCTTTCTAGCTATGAGGAGAAATTTCCTAGGAACCTTCCCAGTGGTTCGACGCGTGAAAGATTCAGAAAGTGTAAACTGCAGGAGAGGAAGTTAAAGTCTAGTCGGTAGAGTAGACACACTTGAATGGGAAACAAATTAATAATGCAGCAAAAATAAGGGGGTGTCATGGTGAGAGACGAGAAATGCCAAGGAATTTTTAAGGAAAAGCAGAAGTCTATCTCATTGCAGTCACTGGGGAGGGCTTTCAGGGCGAGGCAAGCTTAGGCTGTTTCTTGAAGGATGGGCCCAATATTTAGGTGAAAGGAAGCCATGGTGACAAGGGCCAGGAAAGGGAACACTGTCTCTCTTCCCGTCATTCCCTTGGCTCTTCCGCCGGGCATCACCCCCGTGGCCTCTTTCCAGACACTCAAGAGAAAGAGAGAGCCTCTTACAGAGAGCAAGGCAGCATGCATTTCCCCTAATTTAGAGGCAACAGCAGGGTTTCTTCATGTTTCCATCTGACTTTCATTTGTTACGGCCGTGAATGGCCCCGGCCTTCTCTAGTCGAGGCCCATTTAAATGTTTTCTGGCTTTGCTTGATTTTATGACACTTGGCAAACCTAATTATTTGACCTGACTGGTTCATGGGGGCCATATGAAATACAGGACAAAGGTGGCAGCCAATTGCTCTCGAAGAGTGGAGGTGGAGTGCCCACCTTGTTCCTGCTTTCGAATACTGTATCAGTCCCTTGGGAAGAGCACAGAGTGGGAACCCAGGTAGACAGAAGACCGTCAAAAGACAGTAGAGTGGAACTGTGGAGAAGGATCCTAGAGCCCCAAGCAGTGAAAGCAATGATAGTTAAAATTTAGTAAGAGCTCACCGGAAACTCCTCTGAACACTTTCCATGTTTCTGGTTCACTCTAACAGCCCTGACTGGGGTACTACCATGATTCTCATTTTCTAAGCAAGAGAGGTGAAGTTAGATAATTTACCAAATATCTAGGATTGAACCCAGCACTGGCTTCCAGCCCTTTGTGTTTAACCTTTCTTTCCACTCAATAGGAGTTCACGTTTATGAGGGATGTTCTGTGCCTTAAGATCTTTACTTCTGGCATAGTATCTGTGTTACCAGAACCAGGGACAGAAATGAATGCTACAAAAGTAGCAGTGGGGTATTTAACCATCTTATAAGATCCTGTCCGTAGGAACAGGAACTCAATATATTATAAAATTTTAAGTAAAGGTTAGAAATCCACATTGTTATGGACAATCTTCAGATTGAAATATTGTCCCAAACATAAAACTCTGGGACCAAGCAGAGCATGCTGGGGACAGTTTTTGGTTCATACACTGTGACCCTGTGGCCTCTGACGATCACATCTCAGCCCACAGAGCTTCTGAAACTTGATGTCCTCAACTTACCAGCAGGGGAGACAATAAATAGATCTTTCCACCTGAAGGTGTTGACAAACTTGTTTGAGATCAGGGGTCTTCCAGGGTCCCGAACCGGCCCTTGAGCAGGTGGCTGATTCCAGAAGTGTGTATCCTCCTGTTATCTCCTGGACAGAATGCCGGAAGTCTGGATTATAGTCACAGACCCAAGCTTTGTTGTAGAAATGAACATTATATTAGTGAAGCCTTGAGCCCAGAGGAAATGAGGCCATAATAGCCCTCAGTCCCTTCCAGGCCCAGCTACCGCATTCGTCACCTTGCTTTCTAACCTTGGTAACCAGGAAGGGGCCCACCGTGCACTAGCTTTGAAAAATATTATGCATAATGGGTTTGATGATAAATTATATGAGAAATAGATAATAATTTTATACTTCAGAACATCTTTAGACAGTGACTACATCCTTAAGAAATAAACTAAATGCCGTGTTTAGTGTAAAATCGCAATTCAGACTGGTCCTCACCTCCCAAGGTTAAAAATGCACTGTTATTTCTAAAGCGTCCTGGCAGAACATTCTTCATCGGGCACCTGGGTTGAACTAGAAATCCATGCATTTTACCTTTAACTGAGTCTCACAGAAAGTATCTGTGCAGCCATCTGGAATACATATTAGAACTCCAGGGGACTCTCAACACAACCAGCTCCAATGGCAGATATGGTATTTATGGATAAGCCCATAATAATGATGATGTTAATAATAATGGTCCTTATCTGTATAACATCTTGTAGCTTAGACAACAACTTCAGATATACACAATTAAATTCCAGGCTAGTCTTCAAAATAGCAGAATCATTGGGGCAAGTATTAATTTTTAAGATATAAATAGCGAAGTGAAAATGGAAATGAAAACATGATTGACATCTTTCGCCAGTCATGTTTATTTGAAACTATTTAGGGGGAGGGAAAAAAGAAACAGAAAGAAGGTAAGATCTGAGTCAAAATATCTCAGCAAATAAAAGCTATTGCTCTACAGTGAAAAAATGTAAAGTAGCGTTGTATTAGCCAGGAGAATTTGATGTGTGGTGGAAAGAAAGTCCATGAGAGACACGACCCCCCATCTCTCCTTTCCGTTTCTCACCCTGGGCAGGTGGCAAATCTCAGATTCCTGAGGCGGTCTGATCTTCTGTGCATTCTTTGGGATGTCAGACAATTTGCAAATCCAGGAGGAAGCTTTTGTGGCAAGGGCCTTCCTTAACAATCTCATGCAAATAGTGTGAAGTGATCCGAAGAAACAACTCATGTTTTACATCAGCCCTGTCCAATTCCGTAGGGTGGCGGAACTAGCAACTCAAAGGCCCTCAAGAAATAGACAGGGCCGCGCCACAACTAGGGTGAGATATTTTTGAACTTCACAAGGTTTCCAAAACCTCAGGAGCTGAGGTAAACGCAGATTTCAGGGAGTGTCTTTAAAATATCAGAATAAAAAGAAGTCCATGAACAAAATGTCCTAATTTGAATGGAAGACACCATGAAGAGTGATTTGAATGCTATTGGCTAAGTCCCAAATTCAGTAGCTATGAACACAGAAGAGGATAACACCCCTGAATATGAGACTTTGGAGTGTGCTGGGTACTGTTTGGCACCTCACATGCATTTTCTCTTGATAATATCAGAGGGGCATGATTTAACCTGTAATAAATTCACCTCTATTTGACAATAAACCATATTAGAAGAAAGTTCCTCTTTAGCCTCCATAAATTCCATTACTGTTCATTTTGCCTTTTTAAAAGGCATTAGTTGAAACTTATAATTCTTTTATCCACAATGATCATTTTAGATATAGCTCAAAAAGATTGTCATTAACTTAAAAATATATTTGTGTGCTTGTATCCCTATTAAGTACTATTGCTCTGTCAGCTCCAGCTGATGATTTTATTAAATATACTGCAGGAGGGAAAATCAAGGGCAATTATAAATTCATGAATACGTAATTCATTGGTATAAAATGATTTTAATGGGATGGATGTGGAATTATCTATTTCTCCAAGAAAATAAAAGAGATGTTCTGATTAAGCCCGTAATCTGGTATATATGCAATTGTGGCCCAACTGATGGGTCTCCTTTTCTTTTCCGAGACTACCTTTGATAAGAAATGCATTACAAACTCATCAGTTTGGCTTCCTGTTAACAAAGAGACAGCAGCCGTCTGGATCATTCTGGATTCACAGTGAAACTGCCACACCGTGTATCCTGCAACTAAAGCTGCACAAGTTTGACAAGGGGCAGATGAATCCAGGAGTTATTGTGCAGGGGTTTAAATCTATGCGGCAGCTGACGGTTGAAATAATCATCTATATATCGCTCTGAGCTAGCCAGGGAAAGGTTGAAGCTGTATATTTTCAACATATCTACTCTAATGGTTAATCTGTTGTCTTGTACAGGGCTCTCGCAGGGTGGACTGGCAGCACATGCTGACAGCTTCGAGGAATTGCTCACAGTCGATGGGGTTGCCTTGATTCTCCAAGTCCTGGGTGGATGAATCCAATTTAGCTTAAAGTTGGAAAAAATGTGAAACTCACCTGAGTCAAGTCCTAGGACAGGCAGGGTTAGTAACAGGCTGCGGGACAGGGACAGTGGAGACTCTCAGTGACATCTCGGTCCTCCTGGCCCCAGATCTGTGTGCTTCTAGTGGATTCTACGTGCTTTTCTTAAGATTTGGCTGTCCTGGCAGGTTGGGAAGAGAGCATTTTCTTTTTGGAAATCGGGAAAGCTGAGAAAATGTGAAAAAGTTAAATTTCTGTGATAGGTCAGAAGCTAATATTTGGTGATCTTTGTGTAAGACTTTTGTTTGCCCTTGGGGCAAGAGAGACAGTGTATTCTAAATAAAAAGTAAAAGATGGAGGGACAACTTCCTGTCCGGAGTTACCCCATTGGTACCTTAGGCTTTGCGGGCATTTGCCCTCTATGGAAGCGTCTCACCTGTATTGTAGAGGGGCAGCAGCTTCAACAATAGGTAAACAAAGGACGGTGGCTCTGGTCACATGAAATTTTATGTATAGCCACTGAACTCTGAACTTCCTGTCATTTTAATGTGTTATGAAGTATTATTATTCTTACATTCTCATGATTTAAAAGTGTAATTTAGGTTGTAAGTGGCACACAGACCTGTAGTGGACTACAGTCTGCTGACCCCTAAAAGTGAGAAAGACAAGGACAGAACTCTTGGTGCCAGGGACGTGGCAGGTTTCAAGCCTTGCAGTGTTGCCCCCCACAAACCTGTACCATGTACGCTAAGGTAAAGCAGCAAACCGGTCTATCTTCTGGTTTCAAAGCCTTTACCATTTGGTTAGGGTAGGGAGAGAGGAGAGAAGGAAAACAGAGCAAGAAGGGCCCTCTTTTGGGATGCTGTACGCCGCCCCACCCCCAGTTTGATAGAGACGCTGTGAAAATTCCATCTCCCACTATTTTCTCAGTCTCCAGGATCCATTTTAATGACTCAGGAATCTTCGTGTATTTCTCCTTGTAGTTCTGTACTTCCTCTTAGAATTCCATTGGTTGTCTCTGTGTTTCATCTCTAAGCTGATATCTGGTGATCTTTGTTTAAGACTTTGGTTTGCCTTTGGGGCAAAAGAGACAGTGTATTCTAAATAAAAAATAGAAGATGGAAGGAAGTGAAGAAATTTTTGTATTGTCTTTCCACCCTGGCTTAAGAAAACATCCACACCCCCTTGCCAGTCCTAAATATGGGAAGAAGAGAGGGAGGGAGGAAGAGAGAGAAGAAGGAAGGAAGGAAGGAAGGAAGGAAGGAAGGAAGGAAGGAAGGAAGGAAGGAAGGAAGGAAGGAAGGAAGGAAGGAAGGAAGGAAGGAAGGAAGGAAGGAAGGAAAGAAGGAAAGAAGGAAAGAAGGAAAGAAGGAAAGAAGGATGGATAGATGGAAGGGTGCCAAAGGCCACCAGATTTCCAAAAGAAATTTTCTACCAAATACTGAGCAGGAGTTTGTGTTTATAGCGGAGCTACATGAGCTTCATTGTAGACTCATAGATGCAGCGGATGTTGATAAATACTGGAGTCCTACAGGGGCAGAAGGTTTATAGTTTGAGACCAGGGTGGTGAATGGGTGGGTATCATAGGTATGTCTAATATAACCAGTTTGATTCCCAAAGATCTCTTAGGCCTACAGTCTTTATGTAGAGCATATTGCATTACAGATCATGTGGATTGTTAATATATTTATGTAGTATTTTTTCTCTTCCCCATGTAGGAGCTGAATTCTTTCATTACTATGTGTTGATGGACTCAAACTTCCACAATTCAGGTTTCCTAGGCAGTGAATAGAGCCAGAAATATACCCTGTGATTAACCGCTACATAACCTATTGTTCCTTAAAGTCTCCCTCCCCATTCTCCCATTAGCTCCACAAAAGCCAGAAGTGAAGCAGTACCAACAGGCCCCCCTTTACTGTGCTGTGAGCCACATGGGGCTGCTGTTTCCTGTGCCCCGTTAGCTTAGGATGGGGCACTTAGAAATCCTTTTACATTTTCATTTCATATAATGACAAGTTGTTTTCTTAACCTATAGCCTCTGACTTTTTCTAATACAAGTATTTTCTATTTTCAGCTACAGGTTGTAAAATTACCCTGCCAGACAATGTATATGAAAATGTAATTCGTTAACTGTAGAGGGTTTTATAGGTTTGAGATATTGTGATGGGGGGGGGCTACTCTTTAGAGCCGTATCCTTCATCTTTTCATTATTCATGTAGTACTGTTTGCCAAAATCTTTAAAGAAAGCTTCAGACATCTTAGTGATATGACATGTGCCAAGATTGTCAGGCCAGAAACTCTTTCCAGGTATAAAGTCCCTTGTGCTCTGGTATTGAGCTGCCCACGGCCCCTCTCGGCCTGGAAGATGGTTCTAGTCCCCCTCGCCCTCACCATGCATAGCTGCTTGGCCTCACCGGTGGGCACATGGTGTTCCCAATGACAGATTCAGCTTGAAATAGCAGTCAGGGGCTCTTTCGCATTGATTCCAGTACACACCTCACAGGATGGCTTATTGACCGACTATTTGCTGCTGTTCGTTCATCGTAGTGTGAGGAAACATCCACACCCCTTTACCAGTCCCACCCTGGTAACAGGCAGCCAGGTGTCTGGGAGTCTATAATTACCAGATGGAAACCCATCCATCTGTGAAGAGGGTGCCAGTCTGTGTTCCAAGCCAAGGACTGCCCTCTGTGGCCCCAACAGAGCACCTTGAATACAAACTGACCCAGACTTCCTGGAGCAAGTTGGCCGTCACGCCCAAGAGAAGTCAGGCGGCCTAGGGACTTTGTGGTGAATTAAGTGCTCTAAAGGGACCGCGAGATGGGGACTCTTCTGGTTTTTCTTGCAGGAAATCCTGAGGAACTCATAGAAAGTGGGAAACACTGTTAGGACTCTGTCTGAGCCATTTCCGCCTCACTCTTCACGCTCAGTTATAAGCACAGCACGGAGCCCGATAGTCCGTCCCTACTTACCACAGAGAGTGCGGAGGTGCTGCTCGTGGCTCTCTGTCTTCTTCCTCCTCCCCTCTTCTTCTTTTCCTCCGTCTTCTCCCTTCTCCTCCTACTATCTGTCCTCTTCTTCTCTCTCTTCTTTTCCTCCTTCTCATTTTCCTATTCCCTTCTTCTCCCTCTTTTTTTATTTCTTTGGTAATACTGGGGATCCAACCCAGGGCCTCATGCAAGCTAGGTAAGGGCTCCGCCTCTGACGCCACCGCCGGCCCCCTGCTCACTCTTTGCAGGGCCGGCAGACCCACACATTTAATCCAAGTCAGGTATTATCACAGACAAGGGAGCTCACCAGCCAGCGGCCCGGGATGAAAAGCAGTAGTGCAACACCAACTCCCATGGCTTGGACTGCCATGCTTTTTGGTAGGATTCCTTTTCACAGTGTGCAGGAGATGATGGGTCCGACCCTGCAGCTAAACTGGATTTTATTACTCTATGTATGTTGCTGGGAGAAGGGAACTCTGATAGTTTTTGAAGTTATTCCACAGAGGAGATCGTCTTCTGAATGTTCAGATCTGATCCCCGTAGACGTCAATGACAATAACACAGCAAAAGATAATTTCGGGGTGGGGGGGGTCACCAGAGTAAAAGAAAAAAAATAGAAACCCTGCAAATTCAGCCATGAGAGAGAAACTTCTATTTTAATCCAGAGCGATGATTCGGTTCACTGTGAAAATTGGGTTTGGAACTTGGGAAACGAAAAATTTCACTGAGGATTAATTTCCATTTTCTTTTCTCCTTATTGTTTGGCAGTCAAGATTGCAGCTAGATCACGCTCTCACAAAGACCCATTTGAGTGCAAGAACGCAGCTCCTAATCCTCAGCTTGTGACTGAGCCAGGTGAAGGAGGACTGGGCCCTGACCCTATTTGTAATAACTGCCCTGCACTCCCCGTGTTCCCCTTGAACGCGCTTAGCGTAGTTGAAGAAGTGAGGCACGGTCCTGTGGATTTCAGCATGCATTTAGCTTGCTGGGCCCCAAAATACCCAACAGAAAAGCCATAAAAAACAATAATCATTAAAACGACTCCACCCTCTGACTAGCAGCTTGCTCCAGACTTCGGTCGGAAGCCCTGTTAGCTCGATGCCTTTGTGTTCAAACCACTTTGCATGAGTCTTACTCTGAGTGATTCCAGTGTGAATATGACATTACTAATGACCTGCTAAGTGTGTACAGATGTGGGTTTCTCCAGATGTGGCGATTAATAACGTAATGGAGATAGCTGGTTGACTCATGTTTATGGGTTGTTTGCCTTTTATTACTTCTCTGAGTTTATTCGCTTTGAACTATTTCTTAACTCTAGCCAACAAATTCACCTTTAAGTTGCAAAAGGCTTCATTCCCCTTAATCTCACTGAGGAGACAGGGAAGAAGAAATGTGCCCCAGGCAGGCGCTGACTGATGGGTCCCTCGCATGCAGGCAGTGGATTGTTGGAAAAGCTGGCGGTCGCTATCTTTGTTCCCCTTCATTTCAAGGGCGCTGACATGGTGTTTGCAACCTGGCAAGGCAGCTAAAGGAAGATATTTCTTTTTCTAAAAATCTGGTAAAATATAGGATCATTTTGAAGTTACCCAGAATTCTGGCTCGAGTTTCTGGACGGCGTTGCTTTGCTCTTGCTTGAAAACAGAATGCTGATGAAAAGTCAACTGAAATGTTATTACAGATGTTCAACTCTGCATTAGAGTTGCTGGAATTACCACCACATCCTAAATCAATTCCTGGAACATTGTCTGGAGGTTATGTCATTGAAATAATGAATCCTCTTTAGTCAAGTATAAGCAAACATGTTAAAACATCATTGTAACTTTAAATTAAACTCCAGCGCGAACCAGGGGATCTGAAGCCTCATTAGGCTTGCCTGACATTTTCCTAGTGCGAGTCTTCCCAAACTGTAAAACTGTTAGATTCGGGGCCTATTAGACAAGGGAGTGCTGCGAAGTTACAACAGAACATTAAGTGTTATACTTAGGGATGTGCAAAAACAAGCCCTTGAATTTTATGAGTACTTGGAGACTGGACGGAGTTCAGCTCCTATAAAAATTCCACGTTAGATTCCTGAACTTGTTTGTGTTTTAAGGAAGCTGGTAAATCAGGGTTCTTTAAAGGATCATATCTTCATGTAGCTCCCTCCGCACAAAGGCAGGCAAGAGAAAATGCTGGGGAGAGAGATTCGTTGCAATTAGTCAAAAAGTAGGTTAAATACAAGCCCATATTTATGCACATTGTCCTGGGGTAGTGGCCCATTACTTCAACACATTTGTCTTTCATGAAAGTAAGTAAATTTAAGTCTCTCTTTTAATTCCGTTTTTATTCCGCACGTGTAGTCACAGAGGCCATGAAATGAAAATTGTATTTTATAGCTTAACTAAAGGTTTTCTTAGATCTGCTTTCTTTAAATTGTGCAGAAATTGATAGAACCCATATAAAAGATAATAATTAAATGTGGTTTATATCCTACTTATGAAAAAGAAATTATTCGTGCTTTTCTTGTGAGACCTAAGCCATATGTAATGGTCTCCATTACACAACATCAGTGTATTTAAGCTGGTGACATTTTCTCCCATCTCTTTAAGGAACAGATTTCCGGGACCCAAGAGCAAGAGGATAGCTTTGAACACAGTTCAGTTCGAGAGAACAAATCCCTTTTTAACTGCAGTGTGATTAGGGTGGATGATCTCTCTGAACTGCAATGAAAATGAATAGTTTCCTTGTATAGAAGACATAACTTTATTACCCAAATGACGCATCTCCTAGAGCTGGCCAACAAGCACGATCTTAGGTGTCCCGTCTGAAGACTCAGAAAAGTAAACAAGTAACAAGGAGGTGCAAGAATATTGGGCATTAAATCATAGTGGATTATCTATTACAGACCCAGGGCAGTGAGGAATCAGAGGAGTCTGACAGCAGTGCCAGGGAAGGTGCCTTCTGCCTGGATCTTCACTGGCACGGATCCCTTCTGTCATGGGACACAACCCTGTTAGCACCCAGTGGCCTTGAAGAAAGCTGGTCATAGTAGAGTAGGTTACATGAAAGAACTGTTCGACTGTTGCATGGTAAACTTCAGAGGGCTGTGTGAAAGAGAACTGAATTTGTATCCTTAGTATTCCCATACATGTGCGCGCGCACACACACACACACACACACATACATGCCTTATTAATCCAGCGTATGACACAGCGACCTAGCTTCTTTTGAACATAGTACAACTATGCACACTGCCTATATCAGCACTCACTGTCTTTGTATGAGAGATAGACTCGCTGTAGGGCTCCCTACTCTATTCTGAAATGAGAGTGTAAAAGTATATGTACACACACACACACACACCTACACGCATGCACATTTCTATGCCACTGTTGTTTTGGACCCCCGGTCTCTTATCCTGTGAGAGGAAGATGAATTCAGGTCAAGCTCAGAGTACCCGTTTTCTTGCCGAGAGATGCATATCAACTCTAAGTGATTTTTTTTTTCAATACCATTTATGGGGCTTGTATTTACTTCCTTTAATCTTTTAAGTGCTGTTTAGTCTCTGTGTGATTTGCTGTGGATACTCATTTCTGATAAGATGCGATACCCTCCCAGCCACAAAGTCCCTGCCTGAAGCACTAAGTGACTGATACAGACAGTCGGGGGAGGGGGCAGGAGGGCTCAGGTCGTGGGCCGAGCGGCTGCGGGCATCTGGAGGTACGTTCGTGCCTTTATTTCTCTACTGCTGTCACCTCCCCACCACATTCTTGTTCCCTTTCCCTGTGTCAGCCAGAAATAGGCAACCCCAGACTGACGGCACGAATTGGGGCCGTGCCAAGTGTGATCCTCTGCAGCAAGTTCGGAGGGCGGTTGGACTGTTAGAGTCTCTCTGGAACCACGCGTCCTAATCTGTCAGACACTTAGGCTTTTCAGAGAATACCACACAATGCATACTCACCTAAGAGTCTCCCGGGTAATAGCAAGTGGTTGAGACGTCATTTTCTCCTCCACCTAAGACTCGCACACTATTAACACAGCTCAAGCTTCTTTTGATAGCATCACTGCTAATGTTTCTCTTCGTAGCTTCATGGGGACCTCTGTGCATTCTGAGTTTCAGGATGCTTCTTCCTAGCACGCTTCGCAGTCAACTCTGAGAGCCCCAGAATCCTGTTTTTCCTTCTTGACACCACAGCTCTAGCCTGGACGGTGGGGGTGGGGAGAGCAGGACTAGCACTTTGCCGCTGACGCCCTTGGGTGACAGGCTGGGTACGCATCTGCTAATTATCAAGCAGCTCCCTTAAAAAGAAGCATGATGCAGGCTAATCCATCTACAGAGCTTGTTAGTAGGTATCTCTGGGCGAGAGCAGAAAATATGCTGCGTTGTTTGTGAGTGAAGCCGCACATCGCTTGGCGGTCTGTGTGGTTTAGACACTGAGAACACAGCCTTTGGCTTTCAAGCCTGTCCACTGCCCCTCCGTGCCAGCAGCACCACACCCTCAGAGGCATAACTCAATGGCATCCACCCTGTCATCTCGGTTCCCCTCTCCAGCTCTTTTCGCCCTCACCAGTCCTGGCTCTCCTGTCTTCGAGGATTAAGCCAGGACCCCATTGCCCTCCCTCCTGGCAGACGGAGGACAAAGAGCCGAATGCGGCTGGGGATTCCCGAACCAGTCCATGCCGTGTCCCCGTCCTGACGGACTGAGAGACACTGGCCCTCTAGGTCTCGAATCCTCGCCTCTCTCTGTGGTCCGCAGGGCCCGGGAACTAGTTAAGACGGTTCCCCTGGAGAAGCAGCAGACTGGCACTCACGCCGCTCTGTCAAATACAACTTTATTTCTGATTTTGGTTACAAGGCAACTCGTTCAATTACTTGGCAAAGCAAAGTAACCAAAATTAACTCTGAGAATAATGATAGACTGTTCATACATTTGTATTTTTGTATGCAGATAAATCATAATTTCTTTTCATTTCTCACGGCAGGGCATTTCTAAGCTGTTTTAGTCTGTTGAAAGTGCATGTTCAAAGGCTGGAGCATAAAGGGGTGTCGCTTGCGCCTCCTCAAAGCCGGCCTCTCCGACTAACGCATTTGGTCTTTGTCATTGGGTCCTAAAAGACAGCCCTGAATTCCCAGTGAGTGACTGAGCCTTGAGTGTGTGTCCTTTGCTATCTCGCTGTATTTCTCAGTCTGCCCTCAAACTGTTCCTAATCTCATGAGCTGCCTGTATTTCCAGTTGAAGACGAGCAGCCGTCCTCGCTATCACCAAAAAAAAAGCAACGCAACGGGGGCATGAGGAACTCGCCCAACTCCTCGCCGAAGCTGATGAGGTAAGGAGGGCCCAGCACACGGTCTGGGTCCCTGTCTGGCTCCTTCCTGTCTCCTCCCGGCCCCCTCCACACCCCGGCCGGGCCCAGAGGCCCCCACCCCACCCCTCCGCAGCCAGCACCCGCGGGGGAGGGGAGCGAGATCGTTAGATGGCTTCTTAAAGGCTGGAGTATTTATTCTGTCAGCTTGTCAGCAGTTAATGATAGAGCTGAAAAAAATTCTGTCATGGAAAACAGTTTGAAAAGCTGTTTGAAAAATACATAGGCTTTAAAGTCGGAGCTGTCACCATGTCCTGTCTGTGTGTAGTTCCTAAACAGCAGTGGCACTAATGACGCCGGGAGCCAATCAGAAGAACTCTGCGGTTAGTTTGCCTGGGGCGAGTCTCTTTCTGCTGGAGTCCCTCCGAGGACTGTTTTCTGTACTTAAGGCCATATGTGAGATGTATCATCACAATCAAAAATGAACCTGAAGATTACCTTCCTTTTATCCTGTCGATTGAAATCAAATTTCTGTTAATTGATTTTGACTGATAAAAAAGTCTAATAATCTGTGGACTTGCCAAAGGAAAGTTCAAAAGTAATTCACTTCTGCTCAGGCTAAAAGCGATATTAATTATGAAATACAGCATGCTTGCTCGCTACTTCCTTTTTTCTCTTTCTTCCCTTCTTTCGCGTTCTCGTTCTCTTCCTTCCTCTCTTTTTCCCTGTCTTTCATCTTCCCTCCTTTCCTCTCTTCCTCTTTCTCTTTTCCTCTCTTCCTCCTTTTTCAACTATGGCTCTAAGTGCCAAGTGAAACAGAATTTCAGTTCTACGGTTCCCTCTCTCGGCCCGTTGCTTTCTCGTCCCTCTTTTGTGTCTGCTTCATCTCCAGATTCACCTACACGTCCCCATGCTTCTTTCCTCCGACCTCCCCGTTCTCTAAAGCCCTCAACGGTCCTAAGTCATTCCTGCCGTGGAAGCACCTTCCCCCTTGATGGTAAGGTCCTCTCTGCCTTTGGTCCCTTTCTCCCTCGGATCACTGCTACACGATCATGGCCGCGCATCAGCCACGACTGCCCGTTCTCCGCGCCACGTGTGTCCCCCTGGCCTTCCGCATACTCAATTCTACGCCGTGAGGAGAGGAGAACCGTCGCTCTCCCCAAAGGGGCGCTCAGGCTCCCAGCGGGAGACGCCCGCGCCCCCAGCCCTCCCTCCTTTGCCATCATGACCAACTTGGCCCCATTGCGTGACCAACTTGGCCCCATTGGGATTCTCGCCTTCCCTGGCTCGGCTTTGCTGGGTGCTTCTGATTTACATCCTTGTTTACAGTTTATGAGGAGGAATAAAACGTACCAACTGGCACGCTTCTCATTTTATGATGCCGGTTGTCAGGCGAACGTTCATTTCCTGTTTACTCACCTTTAGGTAATCGGCTTATCTAATGCGGATAGTTTTCTCCATTTAAAGGAGAGAAAAACCCAGGCGCTTTCCTTTGCCTAAATTTAGAGAAGCAAATAAATAAATAAAAAGAAGTCTGAAAAATCTGAAACCTTTGGAGCCAAATTCTCTGTCCCTGTTTGCTATGTAAAGTATGGCTCATTTCTTTGATCTTGAGTAATAATAATTCTGAGGAGTTACACTGTTTTCATATGCTTCAAAGCTGTGTCAAAGTTTCGCTGCTTAAGGGTACTTCTTTATTCTGTTGGCTCTTGGGTACCAGGATGACAGGTCTCCTGCACGAGGTGGAAGCTTTTTTAAGTCGTAGCCTTCAGCAAAACATCAAATTACCAAATCCAGGGTAACATACTTCTACACAAATGCCTTTCCTGTAGATATATTATACCATATATATTAAATACTTTAGTGTTACACGCTACATTTTATGTGCAATAGAAAGTGATGGTTTGCGGTAGCCTTGGGGGGACTTTTTTTTTTTTTCCACAAGCAGAAAAAGCTAGTGTATACCGTATCAAGTATGGTTTTTACAGGACTTTCTGCCCGAAGGCCTTTGTAAATAAGTAATGATCAACAGATTGGCTGTGGGTTTTTGAAAAGCATGCCTATGTCAGTTTGCATGATGGGGGAGAATTTTCAAAGTGGATCTTGCTTTCATTGCCTGCCGGAGAGGGGCTGAGGGAGGCTGTCGTCCCAGGCTAGAGCTGTCTGCTCTGTGGTGCATCAGAATTGCTAAACGGGGGTCAGGTGCTGAGCTGAAACTTGCCGAGCTACAGAAGTGGGGCGTCTCGTTTCGGTGCCTGTGCACTGCTGCTGTGACCACAGCTCCAGCCAGAAGGATGCTTAATCCGCAGTGGTCCCCGTGGCAGCTCCAGTCGAAGGGACCATCCCACCAAGTGTCCTTCTTGGCTGTGACTTTGCCTGTCCCCGGCACTTTACCTAGTATGTTTAGTAAAGAGGAGCAGGGATGGGGCCTCTGCTGAGCCCTCTTCATTTTCCTTTACTTCTAGTTTATGAATGAAGCAAAAACCCAAGAGCTTTTGGGTTTTCCTTTGACTATCCAGCACTGGCAGTAAAGCTCCAGGCTCTACTTGTGGTAGATGCCTTGCTGATTGCCAAAAAGCAGCATGGCTGGGCCAGTTCCCTGTGACTTTTCCAGTTCCCTTTACTTGTTCAAATATCTTCCTTCTACTCTTCCGAAGATTGAACTCCCAGCTCCTATTTCTTACAACCTGAGAAAATCCATACAGGAAGCTAATGACTTATCTGAAGTGGGTTTTGCAACATGAGTTTGTGGCTCTCTATTTGAGCAGAATCAATCGTGCCAAATGTCGGCAGGTTTTAGTGGCCCATGGGCAGTGATAGAAACAGCTCCAAGAGAAGCCAGAAAGCCCAGAATGGGCCAGGCTGGGTTTCAATTTACCACTGTGGCCTCTGCAAATAAAACATGCTCTTGTGTGAGGGTTCTTTCCAATCATCTGCCAGCAGGAAAGGCTATGGGGACTCCTCACGAATAGTCCTTGTCTCTGCTTTGTTCTGGTATCAGGCCTCCCTCAGTGTTTTAGTGTCACTTAATTCTCTGCACAGTCATTAGGTGAGCAGCCTTGTTTTGCTTCTGGGTCCTGAGGTAGTGAGTTTTTAGTCACTCAGACAGCAAACAGCCCTCATAGCCAGACTGAGCTAACCGAGTGTCTGCGTTCCCCGCCAAGTCCACATATGGGATGATGGATCACCTCTGGCTCTATACCCACTGGCGAGTGAGCCACTGAGGTTCCCAAGTCCCTTCTTCCATCTGCCTGTCATCTCCCTCCCATGTCGGTCACTTAACATGGAATATTTAAGGAGTTCTTCCCCATTTTCCACCCACCCCACCCCCCAGCACCTGTTACCTGGCTCTTTCTACTTAGTGGATTTGTATTTTGGAAGCACAGCCATGATTTTCTTCAGCTGAGTAGAACACTTTGATGGGACAGTCCCTTGCACCTGAGCTGCGGAGGGCACAGCCTTCGTCTCAGTCAAGGGTTCCTCCTTGGGAGCCTCGCAGACCACACCGAACGGAAGCTTTCTAACACTTGGGGTACAGCTCAGGGGTAGAACACTGGCCCAGCATCCACGAGGCTCTGCGTTTAATCCTTGAGCAGTCTCTAGGATAAAAACTACACTGAAGGCCATTTTAATTACAGTTAAAGCAGATTCATAATTTTCTGAACTACCCACTCAAGATCACAGGGTACAACCACATTCAACTCATCCCTCAGCTGCCTTCAACCCACTGTATCCACTGGAGCTTCTTGGATAGTAAGAACTTCTCTCCAGTGAGTGGGTGGCAAAGAGCACCCGCCTGGTCTTTTGCGCTGTATCCTCCAGCAGTGGAGGATACAGTGCAAAACCCCAAAACTGCCTGCACCTATTCCTTTTCTCAGATTAAGCCTTCACCCAGCAATGTTTAATGCAGGCCTAGTGTGTTCATGGTATCACGGAAGGTCTAGGAAATTCTAAACTAAGATGGGTTGGATGAGATCCCTTTCTTTAAAATGCTGAGGAGACACATAAGCCTATATATGGATGCGTGGTGAAATACCATAATACCGATTTATAGATCATGTATTAGCATGAACTGTGAGAGTGGAAAGAGGTATCATTATTTTCGTCTGTGAGCATGTGCTTGGTTTGGGAAGGACGCACGTAACCTAGTCCTCAAAGGAAGAGACTTGTCTACTGATAAGAGTACTTGCTGTGCTTCATAGTTTACTAGCGGCCCGGTATCTTTCCAAGAGTATTATGCCTGTGAACTCAAAATCCTCATTACAATTTATGAGAAGTTATTATTCTTCCTCCCCTTTTATAGATGAGAAAACTGAGGCACAGATACTGTAGGAAAAGTCCACTCAACCCACTTAAGTCCAGCTTCATTAGGAAGATGAAAGAAACAGGGAGAGTGCCCAGAATACTGTCAGTATCTTGGTGTGTGGGTAGAGTGACATATGAGTTGAGACTAGGAGAGTATTCTGGGACTGGATCGTGAAGACCTTTGTCTGTCGTAGGCTTTGGTGAGCCCTTGTAGGTTTCTGGAGAAGCAAAGCCCTAAGTGGTTTGGCAGCATCACTGGTGATGGTACAAAGATGGGTTGGAATCCTCCAGCAGGGCCTTTCTGGGATCATGAGTGCAGAGGTGTAAAAGAGAAGCCCACTCAGTCTCAGCCTCTTGCAGCTCCTTTGGGTACCAAATCGTAGAGGGTTGGCCATGGCCCAGACCTCGGCTAGACAGTTTTCCCAGGAAGGCTGCATATTATTCCTGACACCAGTCCGGAGACTTGGAGTGAGCTAGAGAAGCGCAGATCGTGATGATTTATGTAGGATGTTGGCAGGTAGACAATTCATACAAAGAGATAGCTCTCAGCCAAGCCAACGGGGATAATTGACAACACCCAAAACGGAGACACTGAACACCTTGAGGAGAGCGTCGTGTCATGAGACCGAGAAAATATTGGACCTTAGTTTCCCTAATGGGGGGGGGATGTGATATGAGGAAAATAGATTCTCCTCATGGGCACTGACTGATCATTAAGTGAAATAAACTCATCTGCTTGTTAAGTGTCATTCCTTCTCTTTTGACTCATACCTTTCATGGGAACTTTGCGTTAGGACTTCCCACAGCAGAGGCTGCCAGTGTGACAGATGCCAGTATTACAAGATGGCAAAATGGCCCAGGCCAACTCAGAGTTGCGGGCAGAATGCCACCCTCACAATTCCCTACACAGGGCAGCAAAAGCAGGAGGTCAGGGACAGTTCTATTAAGTAAATTCACTTTCTAATGCACAAACTAATAGCATATGACAGTACCCCGCGGGACTGGAGAAGGAAGAAATCA
>PVIC010037218.1:0-18192 GCA_004025085.1 Thryonomys swinderianus
CCCTCAGCTCACTATGTAGCCCAGGCAAGCCAGGAACTCAGCAATCCTCCTGTCTCTGCCTCTGAGTGCTGGGATGACAGGCGTGAGCCACCATGCCTGGCTTTTTTTTTTTTTAACTGAAATTAAATTCAGTTTCTTATTTTCTAAGTTGCTGGTAGTTACCTTATGTGCATCTAGTCTTTCTGAACTGATTTCTAGAACTTTTTAATAGTATAAAATTCTGTTGTGAAGTTTAATAAAATAAAACCAGAACAACTCTTTCCTCTTGTTCATCCTCAGTTGGTTACCTACCACCTGGAAGACGTTTATTCTTCTGCTGCATTGTCTGTGTTATTCTCACTTTTCTATTCTGAATCCATTTCATTTAGGTTAATTTGTTAAATAATTTCCTTGATCATGTTAATTGGCTAAAATGTATCTTTGATCATGTTATTCTTCCATTAAAGAACTGATGCCTCCATCTGTGTACAGGAAAAGGCAAACTTTATCCTTAAACTCTGAATGCCCTGGTGTTCTCATCTCCATTTCCCTTTCAAATCCATTTTCCACTACTTGCTACTTATTCTCGCCCCCAGCTAAATGTATTCACCTTTTACAAAGGTGAATCTCACTGCTTCACTCTTTCCCACTCCCATCCCCCACGGGCTGTTCTCTCCCTACCTGGACTTCCGACTGTCCAAATGCTGAGTCTTTTCAGGGTTGACTTTGAGACCTTCAATCCCCCTGTACTAGCAGGAGGAAATTAAGGCTCAGGAGGCTCTTTGAAAGAGCTATGAAAATGTGCCGTAGGGATGGCCTAGCTAGAGTAAAGGTTCCCCCCAGATTCTGCTCCTTTCTGTGATCCCTGCTCTTCTGAGCCATTGCTTTGCAGTGGATCCCAAGCTATTCAACAAAATACATCTACTGTAGTACTCTAAATCTACTCCATTACTACTAATCTAATGTACTACTCTAAATCTACTGTAAGCAGAGACCCTAGCCAGTCCTCTTTTCTCCTGCCAAGCTGCCAAAACGTGGGAGTCCTTTGTTAAATGTTTCTAAGATTCTTCTGTGACCACTGAAAATATTCAAAATCCTAGCTTTAGGACACATTTCCTTTCGCAGATGCAGCACATTGTGATAGCAGTTGAGTAGCCTATACTTGTGGAAATAATCTGTTGGTTCCAGAAATTTGCCAACTTGAACCGCATTTGCAAATGAACAACAGGTCAGTGCCACATAGGTCAAGGGCATTGTCTCCTTCAAAAGGACTAGTTACCCCCATGCTTTGGATCAGTGTGAGATGTCCGTTAACTTCTAGCATGCTTTTTGCATTTTATTTATTACCTCTTCCTAGGTTGGTATTCTGGGGCAGAAATCTGGTACACCGTGCTTAACCTAGTCCAATGGAGACTGCTGGCCAATAGTGCACTTCCTATCTGTATAGCTGTATTCCTGACTAGGTCATACAATAAGTGCACAGTGGAGAAGGGTTGCCTTCATCTTTCTCTCCATTCTAACTCATGTACCTTAACTCATCAATGCATGTTCTTTTTTTTAATTGAATTCTTTATTGGTACAATTTATATACATCTCACAATCACATATAACATTAGGGAATTTGTACCAGTATATGACAGAAGTTAATTCTCATTTTTACCCATATCCCTACCCACCCACACCTCCTCACCCCCTTTATACATGCTCTTTTATTTTCTTTCTGTATCATATTTATTCCTTCCCCTCATCACATTCCCACACCAAGTTTCCTATGGAAATTTCCCACTCTATAAAACCTGTCATACTTTCTAGAGCTCATTTGCATCTACAGGTGTTCATGCCAAAGAGAAGATCCGGAATTTGTCTATCTGTGATCTATTGATTTCACTTATTAGTATATCCTCCAGGTGTCTCCATTTGCACCTAAATGGATCGATCTTGTCATTCTTTATGGCAGAATAATACTCCATTTTATTTAAAAAAAACGCATCTTCTTTATCCACTCTCCAGTTGATGGACATTTGGGTTGTTTCCAAGATTGAGCTATCACGAACTGAGCTGCTATGAACAAGGGTGTACATCTGTCTTTCCAATGTGATTTTTTAAATTCTTTGGGGTATATTCCTAGCAGGGAGATAGCCGGGTCAAATGGGACCCATAGTCCTAGTTTTCTGAGAAATCTCCACACATATCTCCACAATGGTTGCACAAGTCTGCAATGCCACCAACAGTGGAGAAGGGTTCCTTTCTCCCCACAGCCTCGCCAGCATTTATTGTTGGTTGATTTTGTGATTGCGGCCATTCTTTGTGGAGTGAGATGAAATCTCAGTGTTGTTTTCATTTAATGCATGTTCTTAATAAGCCTCACTTTTTAAAAGTCTGTGCAAGCTCCTTTCAGGGACTAGACATGGCTTCTGATGCTTCTATCATGTCAGAATATAATGGATACAGCTCATTCTAGTGGCACAGGGACAACAGAACACAGGCATCTCAGTTGAGGTTAAAAGTCATCATCATGTCGATTGTAATTGAAAGTTAGTTATAAGCAGTAATCTGACCACTGTTCTAAACCTCCATCCCTTAAATTCATTTAGTATTTCCTAAAATTCCCAAATAAAGAAATTATCTGCATTTAGTTAATAGAAAATGAGGCACAGGTCACACAGTGAGCTACAAACCAGGTTTGACCTCAGCAAGTCAGACTGCTGAGTCCCTGCACCTTGTATGGTGCAGGTGAGAGTAGAGCTGCCCACCCAGGAGCTCCGGCTCCCATCCGGGTAACACAGATGGGAGAAGTCAGGTAGTCCGAAGTCAGAGAGCCCAGCCTTTCCCAGACTCCACACCCCGTGAGCATCCCATACACCTGGCACACACCCCCACCATCTTCTCTCGTTATCTGACTAGTCGTTTCAAACATTTATGAGAGAAAATTAACTTAGTTCTTTTTGGAGGGGGCTTCTCTTGACTTCCTGTGAGTACTTTTCCACTTTCACTGTGCTGTGGATTCATCCAGGAGGATTCTCTTAGGAGCCTCACTGAGTTAGACTCCCCAAGGGGGCAGTGAGAGCACATGATACTCTCCTGGGTCCCCCGGTTGCAACCTACTGAAGCATAGGGAGGTACGGCCCCAGGGATGAACATGATCACAACATAAACTCATGATACATGCGGCACTGTTTGCATGGAAGGAAGACATTTCTCATATTAGACCAATCACCAGAGTCACGTTCAGGGTGACATATTTCCAATGGGCCATCGCTTCTCTGACAGCCCAGCTGTGCTTCTTAACTGTTGTCTCTATTATTTTGAGTAACTACATAAAAAATCTCTGATACATTTATCTACATGCACACTTTAGGCATAGATATGTCCAAATGGAGGATGAAGATAAACAAAAGCCCTCCTGTGACAATCAACTCTAATTGATTGGGAATGTGGTGCTAATCATTCTCTGCTGCCCTGAAAATTTGATCATCACTTTTATCTCCAGCTTTACCAACCTCTGACACTTGATTAAATGATGGAACTTAAATTGGTTCTCCATTTATTAGAACTTCTTAATAATTATTTTCAATTAGTACATATTAAATACTTCAAGGTACTAACAGTTAATTATCATGAGTAGGGTTAGACTCCCCCTCTGAAACACATTTACCCAATTAATTTCCTCAGAAAACAGTAATAAAACAATACCTTTTAGCGTGTGTGGAGTGCTCGCTATGAACCACGTACTGATTTCAACACTGTGCATAAAAATTATATTGCATTCACTATTCACAGTAATTCACTGAGGTATGAATTATTGTCTCAATTTTACAGATGAACAAACTTCATTTCAAAATAAATTGACCAGTATCACCTAGCTAATAAATACCTGCCGGTATTTGAATCACTTCTATATGACTTCAAAGCCTCAGCTTTCTTTAGTGTAAAGGACAATTTGGAGCTAGCCCAAATGATCATAAAATCTAAATACCAATCTTAAGCCAATGAGATTTATAAGAGATTGTGTTAAGACACCCTTTAAGCATGGCAGAAGCTGGAAATACTATATCCCTCAAAATGAATGCTCTAAATTATGGTAGTTCTCTGACATACCGTATGATGTTTTGCATTCATATCCTTTAATGAGTGGAAGTATAGTTTTCTTTGTTTTTTTTTATTTGTGCCTAAGTGTAGGACTCAACTATTATAGCTGCAAAGAATATCTGCCTTATGTAGAAATGAGTATAAAAATAACTCACCTTGCTCTGGAAACTGGCTGGAGTAGCAATATTCAGCTTTTCCCCAGCTGTAAAGCAAATGCATAAAGGCTAGACGATTTGACCTACTTTTATCTTTTTTTTTTTTAACTATAAGACAGCATGGGTCTCTGAGTATTTAAACATGCAGAGGAGAAAGAGAGTTTGTCTATTGCTTATAGCTCTTGCTGATTGGGCATTTTCCCGACAGAGATGTTCAAAGGAAAAGTATGTCATCCTGTTCATTATTGTTAATTAGCAGTAAAATCAGGCTTTAGGGGCTCCATATCCCACAAGGCATCAGCAGAGATATGAGACTGAAATTTGGCATAATCATGAAAGAAGGTCATGCAGCTGCCATGAGATTTCAGAACTACATTCACCTGATCATGAAATTATAGCCTTCGTGGGATATTTCACATCATGGAAAGAAGTTGTTATAGTCTCTTCCCAAAGCTTAATTCAACACCAGTGGCTGGTTACTTTTAACTGGTCACCTTGCTGTCATGAAGGGTGTTAGATAAGTATAGGGTCTGGATTTTTTTATTTATTTATTTGTTTTTATTTATTTCTATTTTTATTTTTGAGACAGGGTCTCGCTTTGTAGTTCAGGCTGGCCCTGAGCTCACTATGTAGCTCAGGCAAGCCTCAAACTCAGCAGTCCTCCTGCCTCTGCCTCCCGAGTGCTGGGATTACAGGTTTGAGCCACCAAGCCCAGCACTGGTGTGTCATGCTGATTGTCAGTGGGTGTGAGCCACCGCATCCGGTATTGTATGTGGTTATCAGGAATGGAACCAGGGACCTTATGCTTGCTAGGCAGGCACTGGAACTACTGAGCTAAATATCTGGCCCTGGATTGATTTTTATTATCCAAAGTCACTACTTAGGTAGCGTTTCTTAGTACATGAGAAATGTATTTTAACCAGTGGTTTCATAATATACTAGCTAAATGTCCTCCATCTCAGTAGACTATATTTCCAGTATTTAACTGCTTTTTTATTTATTGGTTATTTTGGATTCTCTTGTCTAGGCATAAGTGGATGTGGTAGACCAGGGGTGTGTAGAGGTAGAACTGTGGAGTTGGCAAGATTTACAATGGACCATTCAGAAGAACTGGCTTTTACTTGAAGCCTTATGAATGAGAGTTCTAATTTGCTTTTTTAAAAAACCTTATATTTTTAATAAAATTATTTTAGACTGTAAAATTACTTACTAAAAAATTTAAATGGTACCAGAATGATAAGGACAAAAGTTTAGAATAGGCTATAATATTTTTTGTGACGTCCGACATTCTAATCTTTAGTTTCATGCATGCACATATGCATATATATACATATATATAGTATATGTGTTAAATGATGGAAAGTTATTCTGTGATGCATACCCCTATCCAACTTGATTTTCACTTTAGACATATTTTATAGCATAAAGTCTCATATTTAGTTCGTAAGATCCTATTGTCTGTGCATGCTGTAACTGATCAAACCATTTCCTAATGACGGATACTCAAATTGCTTCATAATTTTTAATGTTTCAAACTATTTTTAATCCTATAAAATAATTTCAGTGGATGAAAGGGATAAATATAGGGATAAATAAACTCCTATGAGGAGAATCATTACATGTGTGGCCAACTTCCTCCAAGAACATTGCACTGTCACACCAGTGTAGGTGAGTGTTGCAAACTGTAGGGCTTTTGGCATAAGTGAAAATCAATCTCCACTTCTTAAGACACTAAGCTCTCTAGAATGAGTTTGTTTCTGGATTATTTGAGCTTGCTTGTTTTAATAACCACATAAACATAGCAGTGATGCTGAACTTCCTGTAACTCTAGTCAGTTATTCTAGCAGCATTCACAAAATGACCCTGGGGGACATTGGATAACAAGCTCATGAAGTGTATGGCTGGTTTTGGTAAAAACAAAGCAAACAAAAGAAAAAAATCATAAGGTATCCTGGGAAGACTCATGTAGAGAAGTTCATGAGCTGATGGGAGACAGTCCTTGGTTCAGAGTCTAGCTGGGTGCTTTCATGTTCAACCCATTCCATAATTCTTAATTTTGCCCCTAGTCACTTCTTATTTCAATCACTGTGTCCTGAGGACTCATGAGCACCAGTCATACGTGACAGGCTTTTCAATGCATTAATATTTTCTACATCATTGTGGTTAATTTAATTTAACAGAGTAACAACAGATGTGTTCTGCTATTAAGAATTTAGTATGGCATAAACATCTTATCTCTTACTGTCCTATTTAAGGAGCAAAGTTTTCCTACTCAGAGTACCTGTTACATCCAGAGATTGTCTCATCTGTTCTGTGGCATTTGATAAAAGCTAACCAGGAACTGGAAAAAAAAAAGTAAGATGTTTAGAAGGGGAAAAACAGTCTTGCTTCATTGCGAGCTGAATCACAGCTAGCAGTGAGAACCATTTTAGAAAATTTAACAACATTTTAATTTGCCATGTTTACCATTTTAGTAAAACACAAAAATAAGTTAACCATGGGAAATATAAGCCAAATTATAGTTTTCTTTGCATTTTCAAATTTATCTTCAAGGTGGCAGATCACTGCCTTTTACTAATGGAAGGCAAACATGATAATGTCTAACCATAGATATTCTTATGTAATAAAGTAGGTAAACTGGAAAGTTAACAGGCACTGTGAATATGTGATAATGCCATAGCTGTCTCATGTATCATATTCACCAATATATTTAATAGCTGAACAGATGTGACTTGCTATGGCAACAAATGGTCCTGAGCAGCAGGGAATCCTATTGGACAAGTCAGATTTTTTTTTTATTTCTTTATCTCCAGACTATCTCTAATAACTCCAGACTTCAGCATGTTCTGATGTGTTAGGCAGCAACCAGATAAGAGGGATTCTGTTTTCTGCTGTTTATTTCCAACAGGTTGTTTGGCTTTGGGATACAAAGCCCCTGAGATTCCAAGTAAAATAACTGGATAAGAGTGGATAAAACACAACACAGATAACTGCACAGTCACACAATGCATGCATGCAATACAAAGTGGGTAGTATGCTACTTTCAATGAAATTCTGTAGTGTGGTCAACTGGCTACAACAGATTACTCAGAAATTTCTACCAGCTTCTTGGCAATTATCAGAAATGAGAGAGGCCAGGTATTTAATTGTGATGGTTTGTGTACACGTCTTCTAGTTGGCTTGCTTAACTTGCAAAAACTCCTGTCAGCACTATGCCTGAGGGAAAGTGGGGTTGTTTGGTGTTGCAAGATTTGCTCTCTGGAGATAATTCTTCAGTTTTTTATGAGCTATTTTCCAATCCTTTAATTGCCTGTAACTGGGGAAAAAAATCCTTCATATCTGATATATGTTCTAATGCTAAAAAAGAGATTACTGATATATTTTAAGATTCATAGAAATGTGTTGACTTGATAATGGGATATTTGAAATGGGTTTCAGCAAAGATCCTAAATAATTATATTGAAAATTGTAAAACTGGAAACATCCTGTTGGACTTCAGGGATTTGTGGTCTGCTTGGTTTGCTGATGGAATTATACCATCCTGCAATCTAAAATATGAACTCTTGATTCAGATTTCCTAGAATGCTCTAAATCAGCCATCAGCTATCAGGATAAAGAAAAGCAGTGTGAGCCCAAGAGAGTCTGCATCTTTTCAAGCCATTTCCATTAGCAGGTTTGTATAATCATCCGATAGGATTGGTTTTAAGCCCTTGTGACCCAGGTCTTTCCTGACACTGTGGTTTTCAGGAACAGTCTACTTTTGCCTCAGAATATTAATTCAGAGAATTTAAGGAAGGCCCCCAGGTTGGCATCACTGAGAGAATTAATTTTTTTTTTCCATTGTGACAGTAGTGAAAATGAAATTTCTTTTCCTGTCTTCAACCTTCCTCTTTGGTAACCCTGAACCTTAAAGATGTGGTTTGCAAATTGGACTGATTATGCTTTCTAGTAGTATGACATGTGATATATTCTAAACCTATCTTTAAGAGAATATTCCTAAGTTAGTGCCCATTTCAACTTTTGTTTTCTGGGCCAATTGGAACGAAGAGGATACCTTTAAAGTAAAGTGCTAAGATGGGAGATTTGAGAACTCTCAGTATAACCTAATTCATACTATGGATGTGTAGGTACCTTAATCATCATTTTTTAACACCTTGGTCATTAAAGATAAAGAATTGACTAAAGCTGCCCTCATGGCATTTTTATCAAGTAGACTGATGATAATTTTTTGATAATATTTATATATTCTGACTAAGAAGGTTTTTCTAATCCAGGGGGAAAGTCTTATGCATTAGTTGGAATATTATTTTCCCTGAAGAATATTGTAAATTGAAAAACAATGTTTCAAATAGTGAAGTGTTTACCCATAAAACATAACTGTAGAATGTTCAAAAGCAATTATCTTTGAGGTGTTTGAGAGTTATTTAGATGGCAGGACAGATATAATTTTGTTATGTCTCTGTCTTTCATTGTGCCTGTTGGAAATAACTGTTTAATACAACCAAAGTCAACAGCTTACCTTAAAATAAAACCAATCTTGTAAGTGTGATAGCTAGTCCCTCAGAGAATAAAATTTGTAGCTTGTATTGTTTTTTATTCTTGGAATATCGCAATGAAGTGCACATATAAATTCACTGGCAAAAGAGAGGGAAAGAGAGATTGTTAATGTTTTTTCTTTAAAATTGTATGTTTTAAATTTACTTTGTTTTACATATTTGTTATGAAAATCTATAGACATATAATAACATCAGTGGAAATGTTCTAGATATGAAGCTGAAGTTTTTAATCTCTGGGAAGTGTCAAGAGCCAGAGAAGGGGGTACCTTGCATTTCTTGTTTTCTAACCCCTACATTTTAGAGAGTGAATGGAACATGCTGCTGTATGAACTGTGACCTTCCTAACAATTTAGTTCTCTCTTGGACTTCGACAAAAATGAATGTTATTCTCTCCAAAACCTTAAGAGTGAAGGAGACTGTATTTATGGTTATCACATAGGAAGTTCATTAAAGGCCTTTGGGCTGAGGGAGAGGGCTTTTGAACTTGAAGGAGAAGACAGTCAAATCTCAAGTATAATGTGATGAATGTTCTATTCTGAGAAAATCATTTGAACAGGTAGATCTTTCTAAAAGCATGCCTGGGAGATAAGGGGCCTCCATTCTCCTCTAAAGGTAGAGTCTTCTATTCATTTACATAACATTTCTGAACAGCTTTTTAAGAATGTAGAACTTCTTTAGAAGTTCTATTTCTATGCCTTATACTTCCTTGTATTCCCTTTTTGGAGTATAAATGTTGATGAGATACCACCTGTTGTTCAAAGGAAATTGAAGAATATCAATGACAGACTTTAAAACAAATCATTTTTAAATGAATTAAAGACCTGAACTTTATAGTAGCATAGAAGAAAGAATACTAGTTTTGTCTCGGCATTCCAAAAGTTCCTTTACAAGTAGGTAGTTCAGCTCTGTATCGCTGAAGAGTCTACCACACTGACAAAAGAAAATAAAGGCAACTGTTAGTAATAACACAAGATGTGTGGGCTGGAGATTTAGCTCAGTGGTTCTGGCGCCTGCCTCGCAAGCGCAAGGCCTTGTGTTTGATCCCGGGAACCACCTACAATGCTGTGCGCCCACCAGCCATCAATACCACATACTACAGTGCCGGGCGTGGGCATGGTGGCTCACGCCTGTCACCCCAGCACTCGGGAGGCAGAGACAGGAGGATTGCTGAGTTCAAGGCTTGCTTGGGCTACGTAGTGAGCTGAGGGCCAGCCTGAACTACAAAGCGAGACCCTGTCTACAATGAAAGAGCATGTATATAGGGGGTGGGGAGGTGTGGGTGGGTAGGGATATGGGTAAAAATGAGAATTGACTGTGTCATATATTGGTATGAATTCCCCAGTGTTACGTGTGATTGTGAGATGTATATAAATTGTACCAATAAAGAATTCAATTTAAAAAAATACAAGATGTGCTCAGATACAAGGTGAGTAGACTTGAACATGACCCAGAGTGGATATCAGTAAGGGGTTTCTAAATAATTGGCTCCATAAGAAGCATTTGTTTCATCTAGTATTTCAATTATACTTTGCTTATACCAATAGAAAAGGAACAAATTTCTTAAAGTATGCAAGAGATGCCATACTGCCAAGAGACCTAATGTACCAAGCAAAGTTTTTACTATAATGGTGTTTCAGGACAGTACTCCAGGTTGTAAAAATGACCACGAAAAGGCATTTTGTCAGTAAACATACTACACAGGGCTGGGAATTTAGTTCAGTGGTTCCGGCATCTGCATGGGTTCTTTGTGTCCCCTGTTAGAATTAGTTCTGTCCATTTCTTTAGGCGCTTCAGAAAGATGCTCCAAATTCCTAGTGGAGCCCCTATTTATAGAAAGAATCTTATATAATTGAATGGTTAGAGTTCTAAAGCACACAGTTATAGATGTAGTCAGATAAATGAAGGTCATGTGATTTTAGAGCTTTTCCTGCCTTTGTTTTTCCAATTGCTTGCTTTTTCAACTAATACAGCACACAGACACAATAATAAAATAATGTTCAAATAATACTCCCATATATTCCTGATAAACACATTAAGTATCCTTTTCAATGGTGATTTTTACACATGTAGTTAAGAATACATCTTCTGTGCTGGGCGAGGTGGCTCACGCCTGTAATCCTAGCACTTGGGAAGCAGAAACAGGAGGACTGCTGAGCTCAAGGCCTGCCTGGGCTACATAGTGAGCTCAGGGCCAGCCTGGACTACAAAGCGAGACCCTGTCTCAAAAAAAAAAAAAAATCTGCTTTTTAAACTTTACTTTTAAAAGAAAATTTTGTCTTTATTGGTACATTGTATATACCCATCATGATCACACTCAATTTTGGGAACTTGTACCAGTATATGACACAATTTAATTCTTATATTTTCCCACTCCTCCACCCACCCCAAACTTACCAAAATTTATTCTCTAATATATATTTATGGAGCCTTAATTAAGATTGGGAGAAAACCCAATATGAGAATATCAACAGTAGTAGGAGGCACTGTTTATACTGTCTGTTTCATTCCAATAATAGTTCTGATCCCTTTTATAACCATGCTAATCTTTTCAAGTGCTTGACCAGGTGTTATATCCAATGATTGCCACGCAGATGACAAGGTCATAGTTTTTGACCTTTCAAAATTTACCAAGCTACTGTTTTTAGCTACATCTTTTGGAGGCTGCAAACACACACACACACACACACACACACACACACACACACACCCCAGTTCTGTGATATACATCTTTATTTTCTAAAAATCGCCACTATATTTTACAATATTCTGTATGTCCATTCAATTTTGCAGTTATTCTGGACTGTGCTGAAGAAAGCTGGTGGGTATTAGAATTGCCTTCAAATTCTAATGCCATTTTTTGCAATTAGGTTAATATAGTGTCCTTGAACTTGAAAATGTTAGCTGAACTTTCAACTCAATGAGCCCAGGCACAGAACTAGTGTGGAATCTCTATTGTACCCCCAAGCTCTGGCTTCCTGAGCACAATAAAGCACTCTGACTTTTTATTTCAAATATAAGGGGAAAGGAAAAACTTCTTTCAGGGTGTTTCAATCTCTGCTTGTTTCCCTTTTTAAAAATAATGTAGCATTTGTAGAATCGCTTCATTGACATCATGGAAGTAAAAAGTGATTCAAAGGAAGTAGTATTTTTTTTTTCTAATCCTTGTTAGTAAATTATGTAACTGTATGTCTTAAGTGTGTGTAAATATGATCTTTTCCTTCAACTTTAAAAACCAAAACTTTCCAATTAAACCTGTCATCCCCTACAGTCTTGCTGTTTCAAAGTAGAGTATCCCAGGTGAGTAATACATGATAAATATTGTAACATAAACTTAGGGACAGGTATAATTCATTTTGGCATCAAACTATCCAAAAAGTAACTATGCTGGGACCATCATCCTGTTTGCTCGACTCCCACCTTTGCATTCTACTTAAGGACACATTTAGTTTTTAAAAATATTTAATTAACTTAGACAACTCCATCATTGTAAAATTAAGAACATTCATTTATAAAATTAACTTCTATTTATGATGACTTGTGTGTAGGTGTTTTATTCTCTAAAGAATTGTCTTGCGTGGTTATAATAAGTTTGTACAGATTCACAGTCTAATATACCGAAGACTCCAAATGTTTTTGAAATTTTTATATCTATCACTATCACTTCTAATGTAAGATTATTTGTTTCACTTACTTTCAGTGTTTAAACCACCTGGATATTACCTGAGAAATATGCCAGTTCCATGCTTGTTAAAATGTACGTCTCATAAGGCATGATAGTAGACAAAATGTAAGATGCGTGAAGTTAACTGGACAGTGGGCAAAAATAATTCCCTCTAAACAAGAGTTTTATTATGTATTATGATGCTAAATGCTTTATTCAGATTATTTTCAATATTATCATTAATGGCATAATTTATTTCCTTATATATTGCTTTATTTGTTTTTACTAGAACATGCTTGCCATACATGATGAGTACATTTATTGAGGAGAGTTGGTAAATACACATATTGCATTTTAAGCATTTTAACTTTTTTCCCCATAACCTCTTACAGTTCACAACATGTTACACATAGTCTTTAAAAAAAAAAAAAACCTCAAACTGTACAGAAAGAGATTGTGATTGTGTATTTTAAAAATTTCACTGGTACATTTTATACATAGACTATGATCACATTCAACATTAAAAATTTGTACCTGTACATGTTATATCTTGATTCGAATTTGTTCCTACTATTTAGTTAGGATGTCTATTTCCATAAGCATCCTTAGTGTCCAGTCTTCCATTAACTTTTCATTCCCCTCTGAAGATACTCCATTTAGAAACTGTAACAAATAGAACAGTACAAAATAATGAATCATAAAATGGATTAATTGCACTTGGTAGCATTGTTTACATAAGCATTGTTTTCTTTTTTACTATCCAATTTTTTCTTTCCCTTCTTTACTTTCCCCTACCCGCCCTTTCCTTTTGCACACTTTCTTCCTAAATTTCAACACCTAGTACACATTTTGGGCCTCACTTACATCTTCAGTTTCTCATACTAGAGCAATGATATAGTATTTACTTATCTGTGTCCTATTTATTTTTTATGTGCATTTTTCATATATGTGGAAACTGAGATCTATGGAAGACAGAAGTCATGATTAGTAAGGGAATGACAGAGAATATGACTTCTGATTTCAACCTGATTACTTTTCTGCCATACTTTTAATTATAAATTAAATGTTTGCACCATGAACTCTTTGATTAAGATGGTATTAGCTAGAGGGAGCTGTACTACTTATACTTGATGGTAGATCATTTTAACGTGAACTGAATTTGTCAATTTGGAAGAACCATATGGACCTGTAAAATAAATCAGTATGTATAACTACACTCTATTTTAAAATAAAGGTTATAATAAGAGTATGCAATTCTTCATTTTGAGGAAGTTTTATAATAATCATGTCCTTTTAATGCAAAATTAGAAAGATCGCATAATATTTAATTTAATAGAAAAATAGGATTGGTATGGGGTGGAATGGAAAGGGTCAGCAACGTTGTAAGAAAAAGCAAAGGAAGCACATATCTGAAAAATATTTCCAACGTTTGGCAGGCTACAGAAAAATAAATACATTGCTAATGTATTATTGTAAATGATATTTGTTAGTATTATAGCTTCTTATCTCATTTCTGTGATACATAGAATTCAGAGAATGCTCTTACTAGAAGTCAAAGACCTGATAATATTAAGGTCATCTCATTGTAATCATGCTACAGATTTTATTGCATCTTTATCTTTTTTTTAATTGAACTCTTTATCGGTACAATTTATATACATCTCAAAATCACGTATAACATTGGGGAATTTGTACCAGTATATGACAAAAGTTAATTCTCATTTTTACCCATATCCCTACCCACCTTTATCTTTTTGTAAAATCAACATAATGATGTCTGCCTATGTATCTTCATGAAATTATTCTAGAGACAAAGTCACCACAGAATACACTTTGGCGCATGCACTGTGAAATGTTATGCTTACCGTTTGAATCAGTGAAAGCATCATCATGCAAAAAAATAAAAGCCTATGTGTCTTCTAAAAACTATGTGAGAAAGTAGTTTTATTATCTAATAATCACTTTGATAAGATATAATGTATGCTATGTTATGACATCTGCGAGAAATCTAGAAAGATATTTTTAGGAAACTCTTGCAAAACATCAAGTTATTTAAGAGTGGGAAGTACCTGGAATGAAGACTATGTTCACATTATCTTCAAATACAATTTCATCAGTAGACTGTGGGGTTTTTTTGTATCTTCTGAAATTAATATTGTCACAGTTGCTTGGATTAGTCATGCTGATTGTTTATATCAGTCTTTTTCCTGGGCAAAAATGATCCAAATTACTTCATAATTTATTAATAAATACTGAAAGCATGGAAGACGAAGTGGTACACTGAGTAGCCAAAGCTGAAGGTATTTAGTCTTAAATGTTTTGCTGATATATTTTTATGTAGCTACTTGGAAGAGGTACATGTATGCTCAAGGCTGCCTTCTTTAGTGATGATAACTAGTGACATTCAGGAATCATTGTACTCATAGTTTGAGATACCTAGTTCTTCCTAAAGGACTCTGTCCTTGCCTTGACTTGATGAAAATTATTAAATACCTTGCATTAAAATACAGAAGATATTGCTATTTGATTCATAGATGAGTTGAGGGTGGGAAGAGTCATTACTAATATGTGAGTACCCCAGCCTTGCATGAAGTGTCTGTCCAACAATATAAAACAAAACTATGAAAGCAAAGGTTGCATTTGAATTTTTTAAATAAAGCAAATAAATGTTGGAGTGTAGTAATCAGCATAGCCTTAATACAAGTCAGTACTAATATGAATCTACCAAGTGCAACTAATCCATTTTAGGGTGCATTAATGTCTACAAAGATGGCTCTGAAAACTCCTCTTCTAGGTACCAACCACTGTGCTGGGGTTTTTGTACTGTTCTATTTGTTACACTTTCCAAATGGAGTATCTTTAGAAGGGAATGAAAAGATAATGAAAAGCTTGAAACTAAACCATATTCTATAGTCAAAAGCATTTGAGAGGGATTAGGTTAGGACTTAAAAGAAGATGATCACCAATAAACACGATTCAAGCAGACATCCTAATTAGTCTATTTGAGGAAATATGTAACAAATATAACGGCTTAGAGATAGAACTGGCCCATCAACTGGAGACTGGATAAAGAAGATGTGGGGTTTTTTTCCTAAATGGAGTATTACTCTGCCATAAAGAATGACAAGTTTCATTCATTTACGTGAAAATGAACACACCTTGAGGACACACTAATATGTGAAATAAATAGATCCCAGATATATAAATACCATGTCTTTTCTTTGTTATGAGAACTTGTAGATGTAAATGAGTTCTAGAATGTATGATAGATTTTATAAAATAGAAAATACTCAAAGGGAATGTGGTGGGGGAATGTAATGAGGGGGAAGAATAAATATGATTCAGAAAGAAAAAGAAATAGCATGTATATAAGGGGTAGAGGGTTATGGGAGGTATATGGGTAAAAATGAGAATTAACTTGTGTCATATACTGGTACAAATTCCCCAGGGTTGAGTGTGATTGTGAACTGTATATAAAACATACCAGTGAAGAATTCAATTAAAAAAATAAAGATCACCAATAGATGTGATTCAAGTAGACATCCTAATTAACCTATATATGAGAAAATATGTAACAAATATGATGGCTTAGAGATAGAACTGGCCCCCTGTGAAGGTAGTGAGTACTATTGGTATTATTGTTTAGTTCTAGAACCAGACTTACTTCTACTATAACCTGTTGTTTAGTGAGTAAACTTTTAGTTTCTATGCATTAGCATAATTTCTGGGTTTTCTTTTCTTATTGATTTCAAGTTTTCATTGATTTAAATTTATTCTTAGGCAATCATAATCTATGACTGGATCTCATGTCCCAGGAATAATTGGGTTTTATGTTTTGTTGGAAAAAAGAAAACTAGGGAGTTGAAACATAAATAGAATACTAATGTCATTAACATAGCATTATAATTATTAAGCATGCAGAATATAGTATTATAACTTTTCACTGACACATCATTATTAAATATATACCATGTTTAAAAAGTACAGAAATTTTGCATACAAGTAACATTTAAATATATGCCATTACTCATTATTCCTTTTTATATTAGAGCAAACCCACCAATTTAAAAATACCAAATCACATGAACCATTTGCTTAATGAGTTAAGACCATTAAATAGTTTGCATCTTTTAATTGAAAGACTTTTATTTTTTCTGAATCTTTCAATGATAAGAATATAGGTACTGTGATGTGATAGATCTCAAGAAAATTTCCAAAGGGTAGCATTTTTGCTTGTTTCTTTCATGCCTGGCACTGAGTAGCTCTCCCAAATTATTTGTAATAAATTCATTTGAATTATTTTCCTGATAATTTCTACCTTGACAATATTGAAGTTTTAGCTTCAACCCCCTAATCTTTTCATTTGTGAAATGAAAGCCTTAAACATACCTACCTCGTGGAATTACAGTGAATGAAATAAGCCCTATTGAAAGGCCTAGAATAGAACTCACTGCACTGAATGTTGCATAAATGGTAGCTTTTATTATTCAACGTTAACGACTCTGACATTTATTAAAATATCAAATTCTTAAGGCTCCTAGAGACTGTTCAGGTCCAAGTGAACTCCCCCTCTCAACCTTAGACAAATGAAACCCAATTTGTTAGGCTTTTTGTGAAAGGGGCAGCTTTGTATAAGAAAGGCAGTAATCCAGTAGTGAAGACTGGACACAGAATGTCTGTGTTCTTAGTGTTTGGAGAACTTCCCAATCTTATCATCCCATTCCCTTTTGGAGTATGGGCAGTGACTCTCCTACTTTCTTTTTTATTTGAACTCTGGGCAATAAACGTTTAGAATGAGGAAATAAGTGGTATGCAGTAATGTATTACATTTGCAGTGAATTTGAGATGTAAATTATATATATTTGGCCTTTATATTACATATGGTTGATGCATTAAATCTATTCCTCTATTACAACATCTTAAGCAACAAAACCCAATGTTTTTAACATAAAATATATTAACACAGGTATGTGAGCACATTTTGAGAGATATTAATGCAAGGGTTTTTTTTTTTAAATATGAGTCAAAACTTGAAAGATTTCTGTTGTAGTCCAATGTAATTGACTGTAAGGTGAGCTTTCTCTTGTTACCCTTGAATGTAGTTCAGGGGTCAGACTGAAAAGACAGTCAGTATTTGGGACTCATTTTTTCTAAGAGCTTTGCTAGGTTGGATGAGGCACACCTTTCTCTGCTAATGGACAGGAGGCACGACCTTCTGCCTCCTGTCTGAATCACAGTAAATTCATAATTAGTACAGACCACTTGTTAGTGAAAGTAATGTGCTTAAAGATAGACAGTTACCCCCTTTCAAAGGTATGCTGTGTGAGCAGGACTCACTGAGGGCTGGGGAAGACCAACAGATGAGAGGACTGGGCTTTCCATGGCCCCGTTCTGAGACAGGCTGACGGAGCAGTGGCACAGCCTGAACACACCCTGTTCAGCATAATGATCATGTACACATCTCTGACTAGCACTTCAGACCTCAGTGGCTGGCAACTGTTGGTCATGAAGCCATATGGTTGGGCAAGAGGTCTGCCCACCACATGAGAGCTCTAGTGTGGCTAAGATGGTATAAAACGGTTGAATGAGAAGCCTTCGTGCAGTGCAATTCAGGTGAGCATCAGCCTTTGCATATCAGACAGTGCATTTTTCTGTAAGCCATCAGGGGCAAGATGGCTGACCCCAGTAGCTTCAGGAGTGGTGAAGTTTACCAAGGGTGAAGGAAAGGTGGGCTTTTTCTTATCCTCTTCCT